>PVHP010003610.1:0-77219 GCA_004024765.1 Zapus hudsonius
GGACTCACAGGTCCTCAGCCAGCCATGCCCCACGGCCTTCTACGGAAACTGTCAAGGCCAGAATCATTGCCTTCTTCGAGTAGCTGAGGCGAGGCTGCAGCACAGGTCTTGTCTTGCTTGGCCCAAATCTGATGGAGTAGGAGTCTTTTGGGGTCTGTCTGGCTGAGTGGGAGTCATTTTGAGGCAGAAAGGTGAATATGGAGTAGGTGAATTCCAATTCATTGGATCCAGGTGTAAGGATGTGGGTGTCAGAACCCTCTCCCCACACCTGTGCCTGCTGAGGGTTGACTGTGTAGAGAAGCTGTGTGGTTTCTTACTACAGGGATGGTGGTGGTCCTTCCCTGAGACGTGCTTTGGCATCAGGTGTCCAGTCTGCATGAGTGCCCACTCCCTTTACATCAGGATGGAATTGTTTATAAACTACAAAACTAAGATACCAGGAGGAATCCAGGTGTGATGGTGCACACCTTTAATCCCAGCACTTGGGAGGCAGAGGTTGGAGGATTGAAGTGAGCTCAAGGCCAGCCTGAGACTACATAGTGAATTCCAGGTCAGCCTGGGCTAGAGTGAGACCCTACCTTGAAAAACCAAAAAAGAAAAAAAGAAAAGAAAAGGGAGAGATGCCGGGAGGATTCCAGACCTTGGGCTAATGTGAAGAAAGGCAAAGGCCTTATAAGCCTGGTGATCTTGGCCCTAGAGTAGTTTCCTGAAAGAGGTGCCTAGCGAGGAGGAGGTTGGGATTAGGAGGAGCTGGCTCTGCAGGACCCCTCCCACCCGACTGTTCTTTGGCAGTGTGCTGGCCACTCCCACAATGCTTCTGGGCCTTCCTTAGCCAGTGGAAGGTGGGAGGAGGGCATGTGCCCCTGCCCCAAGAACCCTCATACAGTTAAGTACACACTGGAGAGTGTCTACCTTTTCCCCACAGAGCTGGCATTAGATGAGCCCTCTGTGTGTACATTACCTTATCAGATGCTGTCACAATCAGTTGTTGGGTGGGCAAGGCCTGCTTCCCAGGGTAGGAATAGAACCTGATCTGTGGCCATGAGGTGGGCTGGAGCCTGGCCCCCAGGTTCTTGTGTTCCACCGCCTTCTTTCCCACCCAGTTTTGTCCCCAGTCACGCACTAAGCTGTTGTCTGAAAGAGAACTCTTTCTCCTTCTTTGGATGGCTTCCTCATCACATTTTTATCATGGCCTGTGGGCAGAGGAGTAGGTTGTTCTCTGTGGGGTGACATTTAAGAAAACCAACCCCATCGAGCTTTCCCTTTGAATGTGTTGTTATGGTACAAGAAGTTTCCATTTGTCCTGGGCTATTTTGAAATAAAAGGAAACTCCCCTTTTGTTTCTTCTCTGACATGGCCCTCTCTTTTGTACAGGAGAGGAGTGAGGAAGCAGCTGTCCTGTCCTTGACAACCCAACCAAAGATGGCTGGTCCATTGCTTTCATTTGAGTGTTGACATGGAACCTCTTTTCTGCAACCCCACCTGGTGGGAGGGGCCCAGGGAGCTCTCCCAGTGATGCAGGGCAGATCCCAGGCCCCTCTTGCCCTCGTTATATGTAGGCCTGCCACAGCCTGGCAAAGGACCAAGCTCCCTATCTCTCCAGTCTGTGGCCGGGGTGGGGAGGTGTGGTGGGTGTGGTGGGTGTCCCATGATGTGTACAGAATTTCAGTCTGAGCTTTCTAGTCACTCTAAAGACCTCCAAGCTAACACAGAGGGAACCAGGGAGTGGTGGATTGCTAAGGCCAAATCAAGTCCACCTGGTCTTTGAACCAATGAGCAAACTTTACAGTTGTCTGAGTGTTTTTAAGGGTCTGAATAGTTAGCCTCATTTAGATTAGAGTTTGTACAGTGGTGATCTGGGGGCCAGATGTTGTCTGAGACCCTGCTTGGCTCAATGATGCTTTACTAACTGGGTTTTCTTTCTTGATATCAATCTAATATAGACCAGGCTGAAACTCACTACATAGCCAAGACTGGTCTTGAACCTTGAATGTTGAAATTTCAGGTGCATACCACTAAGTTTTAAATTTCCTTGGCAACCTTTAAACATCATACGTTTGTTTTGGCTGCAGGGTTTTTAACATCGGCCTGAGCCCTCTGACCCGAACAGTCCCACCCACAGCAGTTAGCTGTAGCTGAAGCTGTTTGCTGGAGACAGGCATGTCCTCTGTACCACCGCTGATCCTACCCAGTGTGGCCCCAGAAAGCCCCTGAGTGGTCAAGACATTCAGAAGACAGATTCAATACTTCTAACCTGTTGGGTTATTTGGCCCAGGGTGAGCCCTGGAGTGGAAATGCCAAGGCTGCTATTTCCAGTGCTCAAGGTCATTGCCTCCATAATCCTGTTAGCTCTTCCACTTACAAGGAAGCTCACAGGTAAGTGGGAGCTCAGAGATGTTGACGTGCTCCCCCACACAGGAACTGCTCGTGGACTCTGGAATTCCAGACGTGTCCCTGGAATCTCAGAGGCCAGTCTTAGCCTAGGGTCCATCAGCCCCTGTGCACACTCTGAAATGCCCTGTGAGACCAAGTACCCCAGGGATTCATTTTGTCCCCCTCCCCCACAAAGTCACTTGGGCACCTCACCCAGTTTACTCTTCTCAGTCTTCACAGAAACCACAGGATTCTTACTGCAACAAAGATTTCATCTTTAGATCTTCGCGACGGGCTAACTGCCACCTATCAAACATTGACTTCTGCTGGTGATGGAGAAGTGCTGTGGTAATTAGAACTCACTTAATAGTCTTCTGGTTTGCTCTTCTCAAGAGAGTGAGGCCCGGGGATGTAGACACCAAGAGACTATGTTTAAAAATCGAGTTTTTCACTTTAGATTCTCCCTCTATGTAATAGCAATCACTCCTTGGCCATTAGTTCTGTTTTTTTCCTCCTGATTTTCACCCATATTTCACTACGTGGTCAGTCTGTGGGTTTCTTACTGTCATCCTGGATTTTTTTTTTATTGGGCTGAATTTGAGAAGTTTGGGTCATAAGTCACATTGCCTGAGAAACTTATGTCTTTCCTGATTTGTGGCAGAAACTGGGCATCCTCATCTAATCCCTCTTCCCACACTGGACGGTCCATCCTGACCTTCGGGGTTTAGCCCTGCCTCTGGTTTTGCTAGGCCAAATCTAAGTAAGGCCCAAGTGCATGCTGTTCTGGGGAACCCTGAACCAGAACCTGCTCATCTTAATCTTCACCTCAGGGCCTGGCCCCAGGACACACTGGGCTGGGCTACAGGCTTCCTACCTTTACTGACTGCATAGCTTCTCCAGGAGATGCAACCTGCATGGATCCCAGTTTTCTTGTTTGCAAATTGTCCTCCCAGTTGCTAGGGTTCTGGGGCCAAATCTACTCAAACAGTGGCCTGAAAACTGGGGAGTTTCTGGCACTGACCACTGGCCACTCCCTGAAGGTCTCTGCTGCAGCTCTCCTGAAACTCAGATGAGCCTGTAGGTGCTGCTGCTGCTGCTGCTCCTTTGACCACTTCGCTTTGGGGCCACATGGTTGAAGCAGGTGTCAGAGCACAAGTGTCCACACCTGGTAGGATACTAGCTGGCCTGTGAGTCTGCTGTTCCTTCAACTGTCCCTCTGGGTAGTGGTGTGTTCAGAACACCACATCTTGCTTTCTTGTCCAAAGATGCTTGGTTTTCCTGTTAGCCGTCGTCACAGAAGCTGTTGGTCTTTGGACTCTCGGTCTAATAGTTGGAGACACATGTGTTCCTATCTTCAGTAGTTCTCTGGCATGCACCACCCACTATCTGTCCCTCTCCTTCACCTTCCTCATGTGGACCCTGAGTGCCAACGGAGGCGACCTTGGTGTGTAAGTCTGGAGCCTTGGAGATTTATTTTCCCTGATATCACCAAAGAAGGGCTGTTGGTGAGCTGACTGACAGAGCTAGCATGGATGCACTGAACTATCCTGCTCTCTGGAATGTTCACTAAGACTTCCTGTGACTGCCTCAGTCTGCACTGGGGTCTCCTTTGTCTCATGGGCCCTGAACTCAGGGTCCCTGTGTAGTATGGGAACTGGTGTATCAACAGTACCCAGAACCAACTGGTTCACCCCTTCTCTTACTTGGCAATAGGTGAGTTTGTCCTCGGCATCTAGAAGTGAAGGAGCCCTTGCAATGGCTGGGAAACCGAGGCTACAGTCACTATGTTGGTTGGGAGCCAGTGTTGGGTCGAAGTTGGCCAAGGAGAACAGCTAGCTGCCTGCAGCATGGGTCCATCTCACTCTGGGTGTTTTCTTGTCTACAGCGAGTCCGGGTCACTGCTGGCCTTGTCTCTTGGCTCGGGATGGGCTAGCAGCCTGGAAATGGGCAGTCACTGCCTGCCTCTGCCTAGCTTTGCAGTTTCCTCCATTTTGCCAGGTGAAGGAGTCCCCCCTCCCTTCCACTGCTGCTCCTCCAATACTGGGAGACACTAGGTCAGTTGTGGCTTGATCAGAGCGTCTCCGAGGTCTCCTGACTCCCATCTGTTGTTCTGGGGCTCTGTCTTCCTCAGCCCTCAGCCCCCAGCAGCTGTGGCCCATTGGCCTTTGTGCTTTCAGAACCAAGAAAGCACGTGGGGAGCGCGTGCCCTGCACATGCCTTGATCACATATTTATGACTGGGGAGTCTGAGACCATCGTGACATTCTCATATGGGGTTCTGTATGGCCACTCTCCTTCCCCTGCGAGAACACAACTGCTGTATTGTCTGTCTGTGCCCTTCAGGGCTGGTTGCATGGGTCAGGACAGGGACTATTGCTGAACTGGATGATGGGAATAACCATTTGCAGTTTTGTACCTTTAAGTGGCCTTGGTACCAAAGGAGGCTTGGGATACTACCGTAGCAGGCTCTCCTGAGTAAACTACAGCCTGGGCCTCTCGTGGCTCAGCTCACTGGTCAGACATTCTACTAGGGGAGAAGAAGCCAGGTCTGGTAGGCAGTCCAGAGCAGAATAGGGTGATGAGGGGAAAAGGTGGTCCTGGCCACCCTGTGGTAAGCCCCTCTCTGTGGGCCTCATGAGGGGGGCTGGTATAGGTCAGACATTGTATGACAAACCTGTTTGGGCATCATGGGGACTCTCCCACCTGAAGTTAAGAGGAAGATCTTAGTTTTGAGCTCTCTTGCAGCTTGTTGGAATGTTAGACAGGTCACTTAGTGTGGCTTCCTCTTAGACCGCTTTGACCCTGTCTCTGGCTGTTGAACTCCTATGTTAAGGCCACCTTCTCCAGGGAATACATCTTTACCTCCCTTCTTGGGATTACAGCACTTGTTGTGTGACACCTGTGAAGCACTGTGAGAGTCCTATATGAACATCAGGTCCCTAGCACAGCCAGCCCAGAGAGGACTGGACTTGGGATGGGACTCAAATACCAGCAAAAATGACCAAACAAACACATCACAGGGTGTGTAAAGGCTTTGCATCTAGAACATATTTTATTTCTGTGGAAAAGTTGTTCTAAATAGCTTGGCTCCTTTGGGACAGTCCTGATCCCCTGGCTTTCCTCATTCTCTGTGGAGGCTCAGGCCCACTGTTGAAATGGAGCTCCTAGAGAGGGCCAGGGTATCCAGGCTCTGCCTGGCCCAGGGCTGGTCCTGTAAGTGCTGCCTCAAGTCAGGCTCTGTCTGCAGCCAGTCTCTCTCTCAAGACAGCAGAACACAGGAAACAGCTTTGGGGCAGGGCTTGTCTGTGAACTGGGTGTGGGCAGGTGTCCAGCCCTCAGAGCCCAAAGCTCTGATGAGTGGAAGTGTGTGTTGGGGGGTGATTCTTCTAGTCAGTTGGTATTTCTTTCTGTCCTGTTCAGTGACAGCTTCGAGCCCAGCCCTCTGTTGATCAGAAGGTGCAAGGCTTCTGAATTAATGTTAACACCATCTTGATAGCTTGGGAAAACCCACCAAGAGAGATTTCAGCACCCTTTGTTTGGCACCAAGAAAGTTGAGACTTGACTGAAGGTGGTGAGTGTGTTGTTTGGTTCAGCAGACATGTTGTAGCTCAGGCTGGCCTTGAATTATCAGCATTCCTCCTGCCTCAGTTTTCTGAGTGCTAGGATTATGAGTATGTGCCACCATGCCCAGCCATTTTTTTTTCTTTTCTTTTCTTTTTCCCCTTTCAGCTGACATCTGAGCACCTGCTAGGTGCTGGGGACTGGAGGAACTTAGATAGGGCTCATGTGCTCTCTAGAAGTTCATGATCCTATGGTAGTGACAGATGCCTGTGGTTCAAGCCCAGAGTGATACAGTGGCCTGAAGCTTGTTGTGCATGTTGCATTTTGGGGGGTGGGGAAGGGGCTTCCTAGAGGTGGAAGCCTGAACTTTAGGACTGTTGGTCTAGAGACTTAGCTGACTTGAGCAGGGGTCTGAATGCATGAAACAGTGGCATTTGTTGGTGGGTGGGGGGGTATAGGCACTTTCTGTGTTTCATATGATGGTACTAGCTCAGCAGTGAAAAGTCATCCTCTTCTCTGACCCCCAGCTCCACATCTTCCCTCTGTGGAGGAACTTTTACCGTTTTCCTGTTTATCCTCCCTAGACTAGTTCACGCATGTGCAAGCCTATCTGTAACTGTATCAACTTCCAGATTTTATATTGGTTTCTAAAAATATTATATTCTTTTGGGCTGGGGAGATGGCTCAGCAGTTAAAGGTACTTGCTTGAAAATTCTGATGGCCCTGAGTTTGATTTCTTAGTACCCACATAAAGGGAGGTGCACAAAGTGGTGTATGCATCTAGAGTTCATTTGCAGCAGCAAGAGGCCCTGGCACACCCACTCTCTTGCTCTCTCTCTTTTTTTTTTTTTGCTCTCTCATTTGTGTGTGTGTGTGTGTGTGTGTGTGTGTGTGTAGACCATGTGGTATATGTGTGTGTATACATGCATGCACACATACATGTGCATATGTATGTGTGGAGGCCAGAGGAGAATGCTGGGTGCCTTTCTGTTAATGCTTACCTGTGTGTTTCCTCCCTCAACCAGTAGCAGCTGTCAGCCAGTGATCCCCAATGTTCCCCAATCACCCCCTGCAGAAGAGTTATGAAAGTGCTTGGCTGCACCCAGCTTTTTACATGGGTTCTGGGGAACTCAGTGGTCTCTGGTCCTCACGCCCTCATGCCTTCACGCTTAAGTGGCAAGTGTTCTTATCTGCTGAGCCATCCTCACACCCTATTACCATGGGCACAAACAGGTAGTCTTTGGAGAGTCTTCTCTCATCGCTCTTTCTGCACCCCCCCCCATTTCCCTCCTCTGCAACTGACTGAGGTCCAGTCATCTTCCAGAGACAGCACAGCCAAGTTATCCAGTTTCTTCCTCCACTCTGGTCCTTGCCTTTTGCCTTGGCATTATTCTAGAAGGTAGTTTTCTGTGGGGCGGTTGAGCTCTCATAGCTTTGTGCACTTTGTGCTGGCGTGAGGATCTGCAGGCACTCCTCATGCTGCCCCTCCTGCTTGGCAGTCAAAGCGCCTCCTATCTTTGCTGTACCACATGGTGCACATTACTTTGCACGCAAACAGGACTGTCTGCAGGACACACAGACAATGGGGAGGCTAGCAGTAGAGTACTTGTGTAAATTGGTTTTTGGATGCATCTCAAATTTGGTTTGTTTTCTATGGAAACTGGGTTCTGTTGAGTTTTAGAAGAAATCAATTTGTTCCCTATTGGCCCCACCTCTGTGAAGGGACCCAGGCCCCACTGTGGGCTCTCAGAGCATGGGGCTCACCCAGGGGTGTGGTCAGCATTGCTTGGAGATTCCTGTGCGGACTCTGTCCCTCTGGCCACACCCAGCCAGGCCAAGGTAGCCTGCAGCCTGGCTCTGCCAGTCCTGCCTGTTTGGGCCTCATACATGCTGATGCCGCTTCTGGTCACTTGATCGATTGGCTTGTACCACGTGAACATCACAGCCATAGTCAACGTCTGTGAAATGAGCAAGGTTGTCCGGCAAGGGAATGGGAAAGTGAGACCCAGGTGGGCTTTGAACCCACCTTATAGCACTCTGATGCCTGTTTTTGGACCTTAGAGTCTAGTTATGCCACACTACTCCCTTTTTTAAAAAAAGAGACAGGAGAAAGAGAAAGAGAGAGAGAGAACATATATGAATATGGGTTTGCCACAGCCTCCAGCTGTTACAAACAAACTCCAGATGCATGCGCCGCTCTGTGCATCTGGCTTTATGTGGGTACTGAGGGTCTTTAGGCTTTGCAGGAAAGCACCTTAACAGCTGAGCCATCTCTCAAGCCCAACACACTACTTCTTTTTAAGTATATACTTTCTTTTAGTGTGTTTTATTTTACGGTTTATTTCTCTCATGCATCAGTCATTCATTTCACTTCCTTTGGAGTAGGTTTTTTTTTTTTAATGTTTTTAGCAGATCCATTCTGCAGATAACCATTCATTTGTCCATTCAACCATGGATTTTATTTTTTTCCTTTTGATTTCTTTATGAGACAGGGTCTATGTGTAGCCCAGGTTAACGTTGATCTTGCTATGTAGCTAGGAATGACCTTGAACTCCTGATCTTTCTGCCTTCATCTTCTAAGTGGACATTCATTCCACAATATTCCACAGAAGTCTGGGTGATAAGGTCGTCATGGGGACACTTTACAGAAGTCCAGGTTGCTTCTCACCTCTGGGTGTCATCTTTGCAGTTTTACACCTGCTACTTTTCAAATAATAATTGAATTTTTCTTATTGAAGTTTTTTTTCCTGGTTGCAAAAGTGATGAATGCTTGTTGCACGTGAAATTCACTGTGAGTCTACAGCCATACCACACTGAATGAGCTCAGTCTCATCTGATCTCGGAAGCTAAGCAGGGTCTGTCCTGGGTAGTACTTGGATGGGAGGAATATTCAGTGTGAGCTGGGTGTGGTGGCTCACACCTTCAATCCCAACTGGAGACTGAGGTATGAGTTTGCTGGTTTTGAGAGCAACAGAGACTTTTTTTTTTTTGACTCTGAGCAAGCCTATCTTGGGGGTTAGAATGCCAGATACTCAATAGTCACTAAGTCTTCCCAAGGTATTAGCTCTTGGGTTCTTTGTCTCACAGTAGTTTGGGAAAACTTCATCCAGTGCTGGCAGCTCTCCTTGGCAGCCATTTCATAGTCCTGGCATACACTGGGTCTCCACTGCAACCCCAGTTCATCCTCATGGCTCCATTGGACCTCCACACAGGGCTTTCAACAAGCCTCCTTCCCACACATTTTCTTCAGTCATTCATTTGCTGGTGGCCATATTGTCGATTCTATACTTTGGTTCTTGTGAGGAGAGCTCCCGAGGCTCAGGGTCTATTGAGGAAGAGGTGGTGGAAGGGCAGGACTGCTTACAATGCAAACTTCCAGACACAAAACAGCCTTGATATTCATGACTTCGCAGTAACCGATGCCATTTTACAGAGGAACAAATTGAGGTTCAAAGCCAGGAGATAACGAGAAAGGGTTGGGGTGGGGGAGAGCACTGGGAGGGGGGTGCTGCCCCCACGAGGGACATGCAGACTTGCAGCGTGGGGTCATGTGACCACCTGCAGAGGGCGCCGTCCTCAACTTCCCAGCCCGTGTTACACCCTGCAGGACATGAGGACTCTCCTTCTGGGGTGGGGGGCCAGGCTTAGGGGTACAAGAGCCAGGGGGGAACTGAGGTGTCACCGTTACCCCCAGAATCTGGGAGTAGGCTTTAAATGGTCATGACTTGTTCCCCACCTTAATCTGAGCAGGCACAAGCACTCAGTAAGCCTGTTCTAGTGAAGTGATGGAGCTGCTGGTCACGCAGGCTCCACTGGGCTCTGTGTGCTACTAACTAAGCTAGGTTTCTGTGCCCAAGTACCAGGCTCCCATCAGTACCTGTCAGATTGCACCCATTCTGATCCTGTCCAGTTTTGACTTTGCTACTTGTCATTTTTGTGTCTGAAACTGTTAAGTATGTGGGACACCTCCCTTGCCTGGCTTGTAGTCCAGGCCAATAGTGTCGGTTCATGGAGTTGTCATCTTCCTCTTCCTCTTCCCCCTCCTCCCCTCCCTCCTTCTTCCCCCACCTCCATGTCTTTTGACTTCTCAGAGGATGCCAGAAGGTTCAGCTTGGTTTGGGAGGTACATGGTGGTGGAGGAGTGCTCCCAGGCTGGGTGAGCCTTGCAGCTGACTCCAAAACCTGGTTAGAGGACACCCCTAGGGGGACAGCAGCCACGTGACGCTCCAGCGGCAGCTGGTGTACTTGGCAGCTTATCAAGCACTTTGGGGTATGCTGTGGACAGACACTAGAATGAGTTTTTGTTTCTTCTGGGTCATAGGCCATTTCTGATGAGGAAGATGATGTACTTTTCTTTGGGGTTGGGTTAGCTTCAAGATCCTTTGAGTCTTGTTCAAAGCTATGCAGAGATTGATGGTAGGCCTGAAAGAGGTCATAGGGCTTCCCAGGGCGCCTTGCTTCTAAGTCTAGTGACTGGTTGGCTATGTCATTTCCTCTTTACCCCCCAGTGATGCCACCCCCAGGACTGTGCTTTTCTAGAGGCCTGAGTGCTGAGAGGGAAGTGGAGAAGAGTTTGCACACGCATACCCTCCTTCCTCTTGACCTTGAGCTGGGCCAACACAGAAGGGAGCTCTATATCCAAGGAGCATCTGCTCTCTAAAACTTCTTACATCAACTCCATGGCCTCTTCAGTGGAGTAGGCCAAGCTTGGAATTAGGACACAGTGAAGCCCCTTGAGGGTGTTTCCTCCTCTGTCTTGAGACAGGAGTCTGGTGCTATTTTGGTCTGTCCACAGACAGATGGTCGCTGTTCCACAGCTGATGGGGGAGTGGGCTTCTTGGAGCTGATCCTGCCCTTCAGAGCTCTCCAGCCATAGGGACCAGATGGATGGCTTTGGCAGTTTGAACTGAGAAGTGCCAGCTCTCTGGTTTGGGTGTACTTGTCACATGGCAGGTCTGCCGGGCAGTCCCGAGTCTCTGGAGTGTTGTTTAGGCAGATGGTGGTGTTTGTGAACTTGAAGGTGTGGTAGAATCACAGTGATGTGGGGCAGAGGGGAGAAGATGGAGAACTTCATGTGTGATTCATTTTACACTATTTCTGTAAAATAGATTGGGAAGTATGACGCTACTGGGTCAGGAAGGGGAAGCCTGAAGTGTGAGCCGAGGCCAGGATGTGATCTCCGAGAGAGTGGCAGAGGGGAAACCTGGTGGCCTTCATGTCTGCAGTGGTTCCCATAGAGCTCAGTGGTCCCTTCGAGCATCACCTTCACTGTTTCCCTGTGGTACTTGTGATGCCATTTCAGATGAAGGTGTTGGGGTCTCTGAGATGAAGAGATTGCTGCTCTCCCAGATGTGTCCTAAGTGACAGTGTCTGAGAATCTTCCTTTCCTCTGTGCAGTGGCCTTGGGGCTTCTGCAAGTGCAATACTTCCTGCCAGGCCCCTGGAACCACACTGGTGGGAAGGCCCTGTGTGGCCTGTGCGAGGGTGAGCTGAAGTGAATGTTCCAGAGCATTGCTGTGGAAGGGCCCTGCCCATCCATAAATGTTTGTCTGGAGGCAAGTGCCTTAACCGCTGAGCCATCTCTCCAGCCCTTCTCTATTTGCTTTTTAATCAATTAATTTTACCCTTTAGTGCTTGTGTTTTAATTATGAGTTGGTTAAATTCAGTGTATGCTTCTCAGTTGCTCTGCTGACGAATGGGTCATGGTTGTCTTAGGCTAAGTGGCTTAACATTGCAGTAGCTTATCCTCAGGGCTCCTTGCTGTCCTCTCCTCTCTGCCCATTCTGCCCTTCACCTTGGCTTGGAGGAAAAGTGTCTTGCTCTCTGTCCTCAGTAAGTACTAGTTCTTCCCACCACCTGTCCCTCACTTAGTAGTCGGTGGGCTGGAATGACAGGAACCACAGTGAGGATTAGTTCCCCATAGGGAACTCGTCTTTCAGTTATTTTTCATTGATTAGTGAGCTCTTGGCAGGTCACGCATGCGGTTGGCTTCAGTTTCCAGAAACAACATGGACTGTCTTGTTCCCGCTTTCTGATTTGTTTTGGCTTTGAACTGCGGCGTTCCATCTCCCTGAATGAGGTTGTTACCTCCCCTCCCCTCTCAGAGTGGTATTTGCTTAAATAGCAGAAAATCTCTGAGACACCGTGAGAATGACTGTGGAAAGTCCTGGAAAACAGTCTTGTGTTGGTTTAGAAGCTCATCTGATTGTCGTGTTTTGTTTCTGTCTTCTCAGTTAAGACAGACCCTGTGGAGCCTGGGCTACTGTGTCTAGTTGGGGTCAAGGTCGGTTTTCTATCCATGCCATGTGATCACTAGTCCTTTATCAGATGTGAGTCCCCATGGTCTTTGATCACCCAGAAGACTAGGCCAGGGAATCTCCATTCATCCCAGTTATTGAAAACAGCACCTCTGGTGCTGGGGGTGTAGAGATCCTCTTGGTTTAAGAATGGCAGGTGCTTTATACCTGCAGCAAACAAGTGTGTTTGTAACTCGTACCTTGAGTGCCCAGCACCTAACCCCAGGAGTGCAATGACAGGACTTTTTGTGTTTGACAATTTACAGACATTTCAGTAAGTGCCATGTCTCTTGGAAATGTGCTGGGGATTTTAGTGCAGCTAGAGATATTTCCGTAGTGCCCCCTTCATCCAGGGCACCGCTTTCTCACCTTCCACCTGAGGTCAGCGGAAAGAGGATAAGTGTAAGGAAGAAAGTGAGCTTAGCAACTCTGTGTAGCTCATCAAGGTCACATGTTCACTTGGGACTGGCTGCAGAGTACAACTTGAAGGCAGTGTTTTTCACCAACTTTGAGGCTGGACATTGATGGGGTTGCTGCTGTGGGCAGGCTCAGTGCTGAGGCCGGAGGACAACAGAGGCAGGTACACATTTAGGCTGTACACTTTGGAAATGAACTTGGAGCTATGGTAGGACTACAGTGGGAGGTCTCCTAGGGGAACCTGGGAAGATAGATGAATATCGATTTTGCTGGGGAAGCAGTAGGCCAGTGTGCCTCCCTCCAGACACCTGCACCACCTTGTGTATCTGACTTCACATGGGTAATGGGGAATCGAACTCAGGTTCTTCTGCTTTGCAGGCAAACACCCACTCAGCCATCTCTCCAGCCCTCTCCCACCTTCTTTAAGACACTCCTCATGTTCTGCCTGCAGCGTGATAGCAGGCTGCTGTCTGGCCTGGATGCGGTACGTTTGAGAGGTGGTGCATTGCAAGTGCACTGTCTATGTCTCCGTGTTTGAACATGTAGCCAAGAAACCAGCTTGTGTTCACAGTGCAGCCATGAGCCACAGCCACGTCGTTCCTGGAAGAGAAGGTCTGGTGGTGGCGGTCGCCTTTAGGGTTCAGTGGGTGCATGCTGAGGCTTTGCTTGTTTAAAATTGGGTGACCATGGGCCTGGACCCCAGTTTCACCCTCTGGAAATTGGATAACCACTCTGACGATACAGTAAGCTCAGTGTCTGGCACAATGGCTGTGACTACTCTTTTATTCCTGCTGGGTTGAAAAGTAGACTCTGTGTCACCCTTATTTCTGCAACTAGTGACCAAGAACTTGGAAGTTTTCTTTTTTTTTTAAAATATGTATTTTGTACTAGAGAGATGGCTCAGTGGATAAAGTGTTTGCTGTGCAAGCCTGAGTACTTAAGTTCAGATCCTCAGAACCCACATCAAAACCAGATGCTGCACTGGGCATCTATAATTCCAGAGTGTTTATGCTGAGAAGGGAGATGAAGACAGGAGAGACTTCTGGCAGCTTGAGGGCTAGTCAGCCTGGTGAACAGAGTGGTAAACAAGAAGCGATCCTGCCTCACAATGAGGCAGAACCTCCACTCATGCACGGTGGCACTTGTGCACCCACATTCACCCACACTCATGCCCATGAACACGCGCACACAACAACAACAACAACAACAACAACATCAACAACAACATATGCATTTTTTTTCTTGATGATGTTTCCCTAAGTCAGTAACATTAGGTATTGAGCATTTTGTCTCCTTTTTCTTATAGCATTGACCTTTTAGTGGTCCTGGGACTCCTGGGCTGAGGGAGTTGGTTGAAATGTTCGCTGGAATGGGAAACCGTTCTCTGGTTGTGAGTCCAGCTGCTTTCAGGGTCAACTTGGCTGGGGAAAGAGCTCTGGATAAAGTCCCCAGACAGCTTTTCACCCTCATCCTTACGACACAGGCGGCTTAGCTATGCCGTCAGCAAGGGAAAGGCATCCCCAGGCAGATTGAATTCCCTTTTTTTGGCAGGTAGGGAATGAGTCTGCAGGATTCAGTCCCCCTTGGCCCTTCTCCCACAGTGGGTTATCCCAGAGACTGGCTGAAGGCAGTGTGACCTATGGAGAAATGTGCTTCCCCATGATGTCCATGAATTTGCTTCTAGGTCCTGTCTACAGGTGACCTTGGTCACAGAATTGAAAAGTATGGGAGGCCTTAGGGGCTGGGATTTCAGGCATGTACCTCCATGCAGACCCACCTTTAAGGTGAGGATGTGGAGGTGGGTGGTAGCCTCTGCCAACACACTGGCACCTAGGAACCATGAGGGCAAACAGGAACGTGGGATCATGGAGCCTCAGGGGTCTGACATGGACTTTTCCTTGGATGGAAATCTTGATGAAACCAAGTTACTGAGTGGGGCTTGTGAAGTGACAGCCAGAGAGCACTGTGTCCAGATGTACAGGTTAAGATGCCAGTCAGATCTTCCCCCAGACACCGGGCACCCCAGAGGCATAGAGACAGAGCAGGAGGTCTATGTCTGCCCTGGCTCAGGAGTCAGAGACGTGGGTAGAGACCGTGGTGGCTGAACCAGGACAAGAGAGGACTTCTGCCGGGGTGATGTTCACAGATGAGAAGTGTGGTCTGCAAGTGCTCTTTGTGCAAGGGGTGCGGACACACCCAACATCTGGAGGCTCCTAGAACAATCCACTGTTTTGGTATTTAGTCCTCTGAGTTTGGACACCCATACATGAAGCGGGGGTTACTCAAATTCTATAGTTGAAAATGAGTTTATTTTATATCCATGTAGTCAGGAGAATGCTGGCGAAGTCTGGGGTGCTCTTCAGTCTGGTTTCTCCAAGAGTAATGTTTCGTTGTCAGCGTGGCTTTCCTCTTCCCAGGCTCCCTCTGGTGCCTTCCTAACCACACCCTCATCCAGGCCCACTTACTGCTTTTCTCCAGTTCTGTGTATGACAGAAGTGGAATCATAATAATTACCCTTTGGAGATTGGCTTTTTTCCCACTCAGCATAGTTCATCAAAGTCCTTGTATTAATAGTTCCTTCCTTTTATGGCCGAGCAGTAGTCCCTGGATTTCATGGACTACTGTTTATTTAACCAGTGAGGGACATCTTGGTGAGTTAATGGTTTGAGCTGTTATGAGTAAAGCATTTGTCTGAAGGTTTCTGGGTGAACACATCTTCATTTTCCTGGGATACCTGCTAAGAGCTGAATGGCACTTGCCTGAGTGGTTTCTGAAGGGTGGGCCCTGGGGAGAGTATAAGCCTGGGAGCTAGTCTACGAGGGCTCAAGTCTCAGCTTCGACTATAGCACCTGTGTCAGCTGTAAAATGGAGACAGCTAAACACAACTTATGTATTTACTGCGTGTGAAGTAGTTGGTTGATAATAGTTCTTTTCTTTGTTTTTTTTTGGGGGGGGTATAGGGGCTCATGTAGCTGAGGTTGGCCTTGAACTTCTGGTCCTCCTCCTTCTTCCTCCTGAACACTGAAATTATAGGTGTGCAGTACACTTTCTACTGTTATAAAATACCTGAGGCTCTTTATGAAAAAAAGAGAGGCTTATTTAGCTTATAGTTCCAGGGTTCAAGGACATGGCACCAGCCAGAACCAGCTCAGCTCTGAGCAAGGCCTTGTGGTAGATACGATCACAGTGTATGCACAAGGGAGAGATCCATGGCAGGACAGGAGTGGCTGGATGTAGCTACGCATATATTTTTATAATTCTCTGAAGAAAACTAACTCAGGCTCCTGTGAGAACTACCTTAATCTCTACTAGAGGATAGCACCCCAGGCGAGACCTTATGATATCCCTCTAAACTCCATTCCCTTCTTTTTTAAAAAAAATATTTTATTTATTTGCAAGCAGGGAGAGATAGAAGAGAGACAGAGAGAATGGGCATGCCAGGGCCTCCAGTCACTGCAACCAGACTCCAGATTCATAAGCTAGCCGGGCGTGGTGGCGAACGCCTTTAATCCCAGCACTCGGGAGGCAGAGGTAGGAGGATCACCGTGAGTTCAAGGCGACCCTGAGACTACATAGTGAATTCCAGGTCAGTCTGGGCTAGAATGAGACCCTACCTCGGAAAACAAAACAAAACATGTTATTTTGTGCATCTGACTCACTGGAGAATTAAACTCTGGTTATTAGGCTCTGCAGGCCAGTGCCTTAGCCTCTGAGCCACCTCTCCAGCCCTTCATTTCCCTCTTAAAGGTCCCACTGCCTCTTGACTTGGCCATGTTGGGTTCTAACACATGAACTCTCAGCCCCTGTGCTGCACAGTAAGGGCTGCATTCAGCATGGCTTTCCCAGCCCAGGGTGTTCCCAGCTCCTTGTTCTCTTACCCTCCGACATACCTGTGCACCGCTGGAGTGTGCATACCATTCCCCACAGCCTGTCCTTACTGCTTCATTAAAGCCCTTTTAAAGGCCACATGGCATTCCATTACCCAACTACACCATAACTTATTTAATCAGTCCCTATGGATGATCTAGGCTGTTCCTCTCTGAGCTCCTGTAGACACAGGAGTCTTTCAGACCCACTTCAGGGCTGGGGGAATGGCTTAGTTGATAAAACACTTGCTATGCAAGTGTGAGAACCTGAGTTAAGATCCCCAGAATCCACATAACGCTGGATGCTGCAGTGCTAGAAGCTGTAATCCCAGTGCACCTAGGATAAGAAGGGAGGCAGAGACAGGAGAATCATCTGGAAGCTCAGCTATGGAACAGCTAGCTTGGTGAGTAGAGCTGTGAACAATGAGACACGTTCACTCAAAACAAGAAGCAACAGCAGAAGTTATTCTCTGATCTCTCTCTCTCTCTCTCTCTCTCTCTCTCTCTCTCTCTCACACACACACACACACACACACACACACACACACACAAACATATGTGCACATACACGCACACACAGGCACATGAGACAGTCCTATGGCTTGCTTCAGCCTCTTTCCTAGAGCCCTGAGGGCAGGGATGGGGCACATAGCTCTTTCCTGACCACCCAGGGACTCCAGAGCCTACATGATGCGGTGGTACTTGTCACCTCTCTTGCTGCCTCTGCCAGCTCTGGTCCCTTGTAGAGGACTACAGTTGGGGCAGGGCTGGTGAGAACTGGGAGGCCTCATTATTGCCTTGGTTTAGTTTCCTGCTTTGTATAAAGCCCTGGCTGATGTGACATCCATGATGACTTCCAGGGCATCACTTTTACTGGCCATCCACTGTCTCACCAGAGGGACAGGCTGTAATATATGCCCAGGGACCTGTTGATGGGATTGAAATGAATTTGAGGGTCCATTGCTGAAGACACGATCGGGACTCCTGGGCTGTTCAAGAACCAACAGCATAGTTACTGTTTACTGAACACTTCTCAGATGATCTGCTTCTTTCCCTAGAAGCCACAGTCTTAGGAGGCATGCTGAGAGGGAAACCGAGACTCAGAGAGAGATCAATGTATTTCAGGAACTGAAATCACAATCCAGGTATGCTTGACTCAGGATCCGAGCTTGTAACAACTGAGCATACCTGCCTTTTTAGAGAAGAAGGAAGGAGAGAGGTCACCTCCTAGGCGTCGTGCCAGTGGCTTGCTGCCCTAGAACTCAATTGAGGCTCACACTCAGAATGAAGATGGCTGCCATCAGGCCTCCCCCACCGAGCTAGCACAAAGGGCCCCTTTGAAGAGTGAGTCCAGGGGTACCTCTTCTGGTCTGCTCCTGAGCCAAGCGTGCAGGGGGCCAGCGGGCATTTCTGGCTCTGCTATTTGGCCAGAACGCAGCAGAGTGGTTTGACATTCTTTCCTTCAACAGATCAGCTTGGTTAGAACACGCGGTTTGTAGATTGATGTGGGAGGGTAACGGGGGTCAGGTCTCCTTGCACCACCTGGGACTCCTTAGACCCCCCCTGGGCCTCCCTTCCTGAATGGTCAGGCTTTACAAAGGTATCGATCTCCCTCCTCCTGTTCCTGATTTTGCACTTTGGGTGAACCTTGTTTTCCAAGAACAGTAGAAGGTGATCTTCCTGTACTTGCCAGCTGGCCTGTAATAAGCAATTTCAATAACACCCACTGTAAAATGTCTAATCGAAGTAAACAGGAAAATATGATTTACAGTCTGTATGGCAAATACATACCAGGGTGCGATTAATTTTTACACCGAACCAGATTCTAAAACATTTCCCTGTGCTGAGCAATTTGTTTTTAATTACAGATTAGGAGTTGCCCTTCTGTTTATTTATTGCTGTTACCACCAGTACTTTTCAGTTTTTAAAAAAATATATATATTTTATTTATTTCCAAGGAGAGAGAGAGAGCAAGTGAGCCAGGGTTTCTAACCTCTGCAAATGAACTCCAGATGCATGCACCACTTTGGGCATCTGGTTTTAGGTGGGTAATGGGGAATCGAACTCAGGTCTTAGGTTTTGCAGGTAAGCGCCTTAACTGCGTCATCTCTCCAACTCCTTAGGTTTTGCAGGTAAGCGCCTTAACTGAGTCATCTCTCCAACTCCTTTTTAGTTTTATTTATTTTGGGGGAGGAGTTCAAGGTAGGTTCTCACTCTGGCCCAGGCTGACCTGGCACTTACTCTCTAATCCCAGGCTGGCCTCAAACTCACAATCCTCCCAGCCTTCCAACTGCTGGGATTAAAGGTGGGCACCACCACATGGACCACTTTTTAGGTTTAAAATTTTTTTAAATTTACTTTTTAGAATGTTATTTATTTGCAATTAGAGAGAGACAGAAAGACAGAGAAAGGATGGGTGCACCAGAGCTTCTAGCCACTGCAAATGAACTCCAGATGCATGCACCATTGTGCACCTAGCTTTACATGGGTACTGGGGGATCGAACCTGTGTCATTAGGCTTTGTAGACAAGCACCTTAACTGCTGAGCTATCTCTCTAGTCTCTACTTTTTAGGTTTGGATTATTTTCAGATTCCTTTTATCCATGCAACTTTCTTTGAAGGTTCAACCACAATTCAAGTAGGATGGGAAACTAGATTCCTAGAAACCAACTCTGTGTGTGTGTGTGTGTATGCGTGTTCATGTGTGTGTTCACATGGGTGCTCTTGTGCATGGCATGCTTATGGAGGTCAGAGGACAACTTTCAGGTTGGTCCTTTCCACCTCGAGGAAGGGTGCCTCTCTCTGGATCTTATTCTCCATTCTTTGCTGTGCTCTTCATGAGCTGCTGGGAAATTCTCCTGTCTCTGCCTCCCATCTGATTGTCAGCCTGCAGGGACTACAGAAGCCCACCATGGCTTCCACCTTTTTTTCTTGTTTAAACATAGGATTTGGGGACCAAACTCAGGTGCTCCCACTTGGGAGGATTAGGGAGCATTCATCCACCTAGCCGTCTCCACAGCCTCAAGAGATCAATTTGTAAGGAACAATGGTTTTCCTATCCCCCTGCCTTTAGGGGGTCATGGTGGTGAGTTGGGGAGCCGGGTGCAGAATGACAGTGGGGAGGAAGTCTTATGACTGCTGGCAGGTCATTCTGGGGAAGAGGCCACAAAGGCCTCCAGTGTTGAAATATGTTGATGTTGAAGCCTAAGTGATCCTCTCTAATTTTTGTCTATAACTGCAGTACCTGACTTTGGGTCCTCTGCCCAAGTTGGCCACTTTGATTTTGTTGTTGTTTTTGTAATCTCTGTGTGTGTGTCCATGTAAGTGCAGGCATGTGTGGAGGTCAGAGGACAACTGTGAGAATTGGTCCTTGCCTTCTACCTTGTTTGCTGGGGTGGGGGTGTATTTTGTTGTTCTCTGCTGCAGACACCAGGCTCTCTGCTCAGTGAGCTTCCAGGATTCTCCTCTCTCCACCTCCCACCTCACTGTGGGAGGGCTGGGATTACAAACACTTGGGTGCTGGGATCTGAACTCAGGTCCTTTGCTTGTGTGGCAAGCACTTTACTCACTGAGCCATCTCAGTACCCTTCTCTTTGGTTTTGGATGTGAAGTTGAGATGTGTTTGATTCTCAGCCCATCTTAATTCACTCAGGTGCCTGCAAAGCCAGCTTAGTGGTAAGGTGTCACATGCCTTGAGCACATTTTAGGAGCCATAGATGGCTAGTGCTCCATAGCCTGAGGTCTTGAAGGAGTTGTATGACTGAACCCAAATGTATTGCTCTTTCTAGAGTATTTGGCTTTGGGATGCCCTGGGGCTGGCGGGGGTGTGAGGGTCCGACATGTGACCTCCCAGGATGTACCATTGCCGGTGGGCTGTACATTCAGGATCCTAGGCTTCCTAGTCCTGAACCCCTTTTTGCCTGTCTTTGTCTTTCCAGGTTGTTGACCAGCCTTAACAATTTCCTGAGGGTCTCATCCTGAGGCTGAGTGACTGATGGGGAACTGTTTCTGTTGACACTATTCCCTGGGTATGAAGGCATCACTGCTGCCCTGGGATGCTGCCCAGCGCCTGAGGTCCTTACCATGGTGATGATCCTAAGGAGAAGCCTCGCCAACCAGGGAGCTGACTCCGTAGCATGCGGGACCTTCAACCCTGAACTGGTGAGGACCTGGAGGACTGTATTTCTTTGGCCTTCTTCCAGGCTTGATGGGGGGATGGAGGTTGGGGGCTGCGGATGAAGTGCCCAGGCTTAACAGCCTGGGTGGAAAACTCCTCCGCACATGTGAACCTCTGGGCTCTGAGTCAGCATTGAATGGTCACTGCAAGCCGTCTGCCCAGTGGAGCCTTTCTGTGGTCTTGGGTCCCAGGCTGGGGCTATAAAGCAAATGAGTGCAGTGTAGCTGCAGACTGGAATGAAAGGGAAGCAACCCAGTGGCTGGGAGTAAGGAGGGTGATCACACCAAGCTGGCTCAGCTGAGCTTTCCTTCATCTCCACCCAGAAAGGGGAGGTGGCTTTCAGGAGGGGGTGGTGCCAGAATGGGAGCCAAGATAAGGTAAAGTGAGGGCTACGATGTGAGGAAGGTGAAGGGTTGGAGATGAGAGAGAGAAGGGGCGGCCTGGCAGCTGTGGTGACAGCCATCGCTGACTGCCCTCTGACCAAGTGGTGGTGGGCTGGGACAGGAAGGCAGGAAACTGGGACTTAGACGTGAGCAGAGCAAGCCCCACCCACCCCTTCCAAGGCCAGGCCTCAGAAGCAAGCAGGCTGCTTCCTACGGAAGGACCAGAAGCTAGACTCGGGTTAACACCCTAGGGGAGTCTGCAGATGGGTAAGTCCTCAGAACTTCAGCTTCCCTGCTCAGCAAGGGGCTGCCTGTCACTCAGGGTCAGGCCACCCAGCCCCTACCTGACACCTGTCATGGCCCCTTTGGAGAACCCACACTAGGTCCCTTGGTGGGCTCCTTTCCACTGGTCATACCAGTGGACACCATGCTGAGAAAGAGAAGGTGAGACCCCTGTTCCTGGTGAGCTTGAAGCCATTGGAGCCTGTCCCCCTTCCATAGGCTTTCACGGGGCATCTGCATGTTGGCTGGTCAGAGCCGGAGTTCAGGAACCATCACGCCTTGCCCTGCTTGCTTTGAACAGCTCCCAGAAAGAACAATCCACAGAGAGGCTTTGCTGGACAGATGGCTTGCAGTGACCCTTTAGGACCTGTTAACACCAACTCAGAGCTGACACCCCATGAGGTCCAGATGTGAGAGGAGCCTGGCTTGTCTGTGGGACATCAGGGAGAGCCTAGCAGAGCTGAGGTGCTGGGTGTGGCCTTGAAGGTTGAATAGAAGTGGCTTAGAAACCTCTGGGTCCGCAATGTTACTTTCCAAATCTGTAGCCGAGGGCTGAGATCTGGAATAGGGCAGGAACCGCCTCACTGACTCTGCCCCACTCTCCTCTTCCCCCGCACCTGCCAGCTCCACTTCCTGGCCGTCCTGCAGGCCTCCTCCCTTGTGTTGAGCTCCTGTCTCTGTGGTTGCTCCCTGTGCCTCAGCACTGTGGGCACGTAGCAGAGAGAAGCGGCTATCATGTCCATTGGGGTCTTCTGCCATCACTGTGTCCCTCAAATATGATGACTTCTCATCCCCACCAACACCACCACTGCCACCATACTCATCCTCCCTGCTGGTAACTGGGCCCTTCTGGTTAACCTCTTCTCTTCCAAGTAAATGGGTAGTATCTGTCAGAACTGTCCATCTTCTTCTCAGAACCTTCCAGATGCCCACACCTTCACTAGTATGTGATCATTAATGCCCTGACCACTCTTCCTTAGCCCTGCTACTCTGTTCTCCTCCTCTACTCAAGCCTACCGGGCTCCCTGCCTCAGATATCAATTATGAGCCGGGCCTTGCCTCTTCACAGGACTCCCTCCTTCCTCCCTTCTCTGGCCATTCCTGTTTCCCCTCCCTCCCTTTCCTCACTGTTTTCCCTCCTCAGCATTTGGCGCTTTGTCCCAGTTCATGTATACGTGTCTCCCATAGTGAGTGGCTCCAGTACAGGGATGGGCACTTCGTGGAAGGCAGACATTTGCCTTCCACTTGTTGCTGGAAACGTTGTGCCTAGAACCAGGACGTCTGCCCAGAAGGTGCTTGTAAATATTTGTAGAGAAATGAGCGTGCAGGTTGCTTGTGTTTTGGACCCTCTGGCCACTGCATTCGTTCATAGCCAAGGGGGCACAAGTATGTGTCACTGTTTGTTGGGGGTGGAAAACTTGGTATTCCCAGGGAAATCTGAGGAACACATCTAGAATAGTTCTGACCAGAAGGCGTGGCCTCCAGGTGAAGGGGCTGCTTAGAGGTCCTCAAGGTGTTGCCCACAGCTGCCTTTGTGCTCATAGAGCCATTTCAGGGCGAGACTGGCTGGTTCCCAGCACAGGGGCCTGAGCCCAGCCAGGAGGAGCCTGCCTTCAGTCTCTCCAGGGAAGGAGTGTTGTCTTCCCAGAACAGAAGGAAGACGGAGAGTTCGTCCTACTGGGAGGGGCCTGTGCTTACTGTAAGGATCAGGCCTTCACTTCCCTCCACACTCTGCCACCCCTTCCTGAGGAACAGCCTTTTTTCAACTACTTTTTGTTGTTGGCCTATCTGGGCCCACAACCACCTGGCACCATGCTTTGGGCCCATCTGTCTGCTCCTCCCCTCAGCTCCAGATGGTAGGTCAGTGGTGGGGGTGGCCCTTTTGGAAAGGGCCCTTCTTGCTTGTGAGTGTGTTGACATATCAAGTACTGACTGTCAGCCATGTTCTGGGTCTGAACTGGCGCCGCTGCAAAATGACAAGAGGAAACACATTGTGGGTCCAGGGGCTACGGGGAGCACTGGGGGTGGGTGCTGGGGGGCAGGGGGGCATCCTTCTCTGTCCCTAAGATAGACAGGGGACTCAAAGGTTAGGGAAGGGGTGTATAGTCTACCTAGCACCTTCCCACACAGGCCCAGCCCTGGCCTCTGGAGGTTGTGGTCACCTCAGAGAGTAGAGCTGTATGTCATTGAAGAAAGATCTCCACATAGGGTGAGTGCAGTGATGACCTCCCCCGAGATAGCATGGGGGCACATTCACCTCAAGCAGCGGCTAAGCTGAGGGGCAGAGGAACTTGCTGGGGTTTTGCTTCACATCCGAAACTGGTAACATCATCCTCACAAAAATACCAGCAAGTTAACAACAGGAAAGGTGGAAATAATTTCTCTTTTGTTTTCTAAGCAGGCCAAGAAGATAACAGAAGTGGAGGTTTAAGCTTTTAAAAGGAAACAGGATTCTGGGGAGGCTGGGAGCCTTTGGGGTTCCAGATGCAGGCCCTAGAGAGGGAGCCTGCTTTAGCCTCTGGACTCCTCCTAGTCACAGGGAGAGGTTTGGGACCTCCCCCCTGATGAAAAGTCCCCTGTGTCCTGGGCTCCTGGAGAGCTGCTGCCTGAGACCTGGTGAGGTGTGAGGAACCTCATAATGGCTGCCCCCTCCTTTTTAAGAAACTAGGGTTACATGCCTATAATCCTAACATTTGGGAGGTGGAGGCAGAGGGATCAAGAGTTTAAGACCAGCCTTGGTTACAATAGCTAGTTCAAGGCCAGACTGGGCTACATGAGACCCTATCTCAAAACATGCTTTCTTGAGAAAGGCATAGGAAAAAGAGAAAAAGGACTGACAAGTACTTCACATTTTCTCTTTTTGGGAGCAGGGACCCCCTTGCCTGGGTTAGGGTTGTAGGCTGTACCCACAGCCCCGGCCTGCCTTGCATATAGGACAGTCTTGACTGCTGCCCGGTTGCTCTCCTCTGCCCAGCAGGATCTTCCTTCTCATGTTCTAACATTAGCACTGTCACTGGAAGGCAGCCCAGACATTGACCCTGGAGCATTGAGCTCCCCCAGCTCCTTCCCTCTCACCCACGCATAGGCAGAGGGCCGGTTCTCATTTCCACAGTGACCACTTCCCTTGATCAGGATGGCCTTCTCTCCCGCCAAGTCTCCCAGCTGGCTCTTAAGAACCTGGAGACCAGTGGGCACTGACAGGTGTCTGTTCCAGGCATAGTGCGCTTATAGGCTGCCTGACTTGTACCATAACACCTACAGTAGGTAGGTGGAAGAGGTGCCACCCTCTGTGCTTGTCAGACCAGGACGCCAGAGCTAAGGTACCTGCCCAGCCTGAAGAGTTAGTGACCACATCAGCCCTTGTGCCTACTCTCTCAGCTCAGAGAATCTTTATACTCTTGATCAGGCCAACTTGGCACTTCGTCCTCTACCCTGGTGCCTTTCACCCTGGGTAGGTAGCTATGCCCCAGGGAATCCCTGTGCCTAGGGACCTCTCAAGCCAAAGCTGCACTGGCATCTTTTAGAGCCTCCCACCATGGGCATGGTTTACTTCTTAGCTTCTTTCTCTTTGTGGGCCTGGGTCTCCCTCAATTCTCTGCTGGTTCAGTCTGGTGTTTCTGCAGGGGTTAGCTTTGACTTTGGAATCTTTAGTTGGGTCTTATTGAAGTCATGGACTCTTGCCCGAGACTCAGTCTAATCTCCAGCTTTTCTCTTTCCTGCCAGCATCTGGCTCAAGCACAGAGGACTCAGAGAGGGAGGCAGTCAGAAGGAAGTGTACCCTCAGCTTCCTTCCCTGCAGACCTCAGCCACACTGGGTTGGCTACTTTGCAGACTCCAGGGGTCTCAGGAGGCTACATCAGCTAAAATCCCCTCTAGGCTGCTGGGCCTTAGCGAGGTGATCTGCTTGACTCTTCCCTGTGAGGACAGAGGGTTCAAAGGGTCGGTCAGGAAGCCTAGCTGTGGGAATGGGGACACGCCAATGGGAATTTTTAATCATATTCTTGTTAGATGGGCTAGAAAGGCCAGTGGGAACCTTTGGGTGCTGCTTTGCCCACGTGGATCAGAGTGTGTGCTGGAGTCTCGAGCCTAGGGAAGCTGTTGGGCAAGATAATCTGGTCCTGCCCACCCTGGCTTCACCTCACAGATAGGACTCAGAGATCAAGACAGGAACCCAGCCCTAGCCAGTTAGAATTCTTCATTTGTAAGGTCCAGAGACCCCCTCCAGCCAGCTCAGAGAAAAAGCACTCTGGAGAGCAGAGAGCTCCCAGTAGGTGGGCAGGGATGGGGAGGGGCTGGGCAGAGGGGCTTTGGGAAGCAGGCACTCTGGCACCTCTGGATCATAGTCTAGAATGTGCCCACTCACTGAATCCTCACTGAATCAAGGTGTGAATCCAGAGCACACCTTGAGCACTGGCACGAAGGAGGCTCAGCTCTGCTTCCTGCTTCTGACTGTAAAGCCCCCTTGCCCAGTGGCACACACACCCCATGTGACCTTCCTGTTCTCTCTGCTGTTGTCCTTGTCATGACATGGCCTTCAGTGGGCTTCTAGCCAGGTTGCCTTTGCCCATCTGACAGGCATGGAGGGTCAGGACTATGGGAGGGGCTGACTAGGAGCTACCACAGTGGGTGTTGGCCTTGAGCCTGGTTGTTCTCCATCCCCAGGAGCTTGTCTGTCTTAGCAGGCTTTTCACAGGGGGCAAGCCCAGCTTCTCTCTGAACCCTTCCCATGAGAGCAGGCCTGCTTGCCGGCTTCCACCCTTGGCTGTGTGGGTGGCCTGGCGCGGGCTCAGGCTCTCCTGCGTTTGTCCGCCGTTCTCTATCGGGCGACTTTGGTGTGGCTTTGGTGCACATCCTGCAACATAAACCATGTCCGCTGGGAAGGAGGCAGGTGTAGCTCTTTTTAACTCTTTCTAGATATTTCCAGAGATGACTGTAAACAGTTATAACACTTAGAATCTAAGAGAGTCGCCTGACCTGACAGTGTAAGAGTTGTTCTTAACTGAGGAGGGGCCTGGAACAGGGCTGCGCACCTCCAAGCTCCTTCTGGTCTGTCAACACTAACTCAGGTAACTCCCACCAGGAAGCTGGTCTGACGTCCAGCCTAACCTTGGATCCCCTTCTAGTCCCATCTCTGTAGTATAAGAAGTTGTCTGTGTGACTGTTCTCCATGAAGTGTGTGCCCTCCTTGCGGTCTGTGTCCCAGTCTGAGGGAGATGGACCCTTAAAATCCCTATGGGACAAAGGTGCTGCTGACTGAGTGCAAAGGTCCCCAGATTGCACAGTGGGGATGGGGTGAGGGAGCTGGTGCCAGGCACTTGCCACCATCTTATCTGGGTGGGCCAGGTGTTGCTAGTCTGCCCCACCCTCCTCCAGGGTTTCACGAGCTAGAGCCTGGGCTCCTAGTCTAGAAGCCTTGCCTCTCTGTCATGGGTTGGAGAGACAGGAGGACTGGGGCTTCTCTCAGAACTCAGGCCCTGGGTGACAGGCTGAGAACTTCATTCCCCATTGCATAATCAACCCCTAGCACAGCCTGCACATGGATAATTGCGGGTTCTAAGTGCCGAGCGAGTGGATAACGAATGAGGGAGAGAGGCACTCGGTCTCTGGAATGCTTGAGGCAGACCTTCTTCCTCTGGTCTTGACTGGGATGTCTCCTCCTCACGAGCTCTGAGCTAGCACAAGAACCCTCAGAATATTCCATGCTCAGCTTCAGGGTAGCCGTGGAGTAAGTGCCTGGAATGTCGGCTCATCCAGGCCTTCCCAGCCTCTTCTTGAATCTGGTGGCCATGGTGTTCAGCTGAGTTGGGTGTGGGCTGTGAGAGACATGGAGTGGGAAGTCAATGGACAGACAGTGCCTACGAGTTGAAAGCTGTAGCTCTTGAGTTGAAGATGGAATGGGTGTCTGTTGCGGTTCACAGAATGATGGAGGCTTCACCATGGCCCTGTCCCTGTATCTCCTGGGGGGGGGGGTCCTCTGCTCCTCACTCCTGGGAGGGTCACCTCTCCTAGTGTCTTTCCAGCCCTGGGGAAGCTTGTTCAACCCCTCCCCCACTTACCTGTGCAGAGATCCCTTCATATCTGGAGTCATGGACTTTCTGTGTGGTTCCAAAGCCCACTGACCTGCCAGGTCCATAACTGTCTGGAGATTCCAGGCCCAGTCCTCTGCAGATATTGCCTCTTGGGATACTTTCTTCTCTCCCTAACCTGACCCTGGCAAAGGGCAGTTTCCCTTTTAATTGTGACTTTAGCAAGAGCCCCGTGCTTGTGATGACTTGAAGAGTGAATAGCTTTTCTGGTTGTTTTCAGCAAACGCCAAAGAAGATGAGTCAAGGACCGACCCTGCTCTCTTGTGGAATTATGGGTGAGTAGCCAGTGGTGTGGGTGTCCCCCTCTAGTCCTTCCGGCCAGGTGAGACCCTAGAAGAGCTTGGGCATTCTCTTCCAAGTGTTTAACTAGTTCAGTCCCCAGTGGGGCTGAAGTGGGCCAGGGGCTGATGGGATGTGAAAGTGAGGGGCAGGTGTGTGGTTTTCCAAGTCTAACATCTATAGAGTTCTGGCTAATTATTAAAGCAACTCATGGAAATAGGCCGTAGGATAGGAAGGAAAAATCTCTTACAACCTCAGTTCTTAGTGATAGCTACTGTTGATATTTTCATGAATGTTTGTTTTTTGCATTTTTAGCATAGCCAAGTCTCTGATGAACACACAATTACATAATACAGTATTTGTTTTTTCATTTAGTAGTTCCTGCAGCATGCAAAGGATGCATTCCACACATTTCAATGGTTTGTAGAACCATATTGTGTGGGTGTACCAAAATGTCCCGGGATGATGTGACTGTGGTTCTGGGTAATGGGGCCAAATTGGGTTTGCCGTTGTCATTAGCAATGGCTCTCTGAGTCCGAGTTTTTGCTTTTGTATTCCGTAGGAATACAAAACTTTCTGTGCATAGGTCAACTGCAGTTTCTTGTAGGGGCAAAAGTGATGACAATTAATTATGTAGATTTCTCGATGCTCCTGGGTGACTGCACATAGTATCTCCTTTTGCTGTCTTTCCTGCCCCTCTTTGGGGTGTCCTGCCAGATGGGTTTCTGTAATGTCTGTGACTTTTAGCTTCAGTTTCTTTGCAGGGCCACATAACATCATCCTTGCTGTCTTTTCTCTGTGTCCAGTTTTTTTTTTTTTTTCAATTTTTCTTTCAAGGCACTTCCCATAGATGTGACCATGAACATGTGTGACACTGTGCCCTCTCCTCATGCTTGTGTGAGAAGTCCTTTACCTACTGACCAACCCCGATGGTCGTTTCTGATGCTACCACTTGGAGAAAATTGAAACCAGGAGATTATCAGACCTTGGTTTACTGTGTGACACACTGAGGCCTGTCCCCACAGGACCAAATACTTTGGTAGTCGATGGCTTTCTCCATGTCTAAACAGAGGGACCATAGTGGCTTCCTTTGAAGGGAGGTGAAGGGAGAGAACTAACTGTCCTGAGGCCAGAGCATGGGGCTGGGGAAGGAGGCTAGTGGGCTGACATCCCTGTGAGCCCAGCGCACGGCCCAGAAGCCTGCTGCACCTGTGTCCTGGGAGCTGTTTAGCTCTTGTAAGCGAGGCTGTTGGGCAGGTCCAGCCCTCACCCCAGGCTTTGGCAACAACAGAGCCAGACCAGGAGCCTGCAACATGGGGGTGATGGCTTCTCCTTCAAGGCTGTTCCAGTGTTAGGTCTCCCTGGCACTTGTACCCTCTAGTTTGTGACAGGCTGTGTTGTGGGGGAACTTCTTAACTTTCTTGAGCCTCAGTTTCCTTATTTTAACATGGCAATCAGACACCTGTTCTGAGGACTTCATGATGAGTCAGAGCAGGCCACAGAAAGAATTGGAAAGAGGATGGAGACCTTAGCTGAGTATCCTGCTCCGCAGAAGGGGACAGAGGAATCATGGTGACTTCCATGGGAAGGGGCTCCAGGCAAGAGAGTTGCTCTTTTGGCCAAGGCAGCAGGAGAAGGCATAGGTATAAGCTCGGGCTGTTTGAGACAGTTGGCTGTCCGAGTCTGTCGGACCCAACAGCCTGCTTTCTATCAAGAGCCTCTGCACTTGCAGGGGGTGCCAGGCTGTTTCTAGGCTCTTTTGGAAGCCCTGTCCTGATCTCCACTGTCTCCACCCTGGCTCTTCCACAGCCCCTGTCTTGCTCCTTCTCTGTAAGCCCTGCCAGCTACCCAGGGGAGAGGCAGGAGGCAGCTGCACAGGTGGCGGGTCAGCAGTGTGCAGGTGTCCTGCTCCTCATCTCCCTCCCCATGTGCCTCCTCTGCTGCTCAGCCCTCCTTGGTTGAGGAGAACCCTGCCCTGTGTGACCGCCTGCAGCACCAAGGCTTTCATTCCCCACAGTTGTTTCAGGCGTTGGTTCTGAGCTATGGACTGAGCACTTAGCAGGTGCCATGCACTTAGCTCAGGGCAGAGTGAAGGGGACCCTGCCCTGCCCACAGGAACTTTCTCTTTGGCAGAGAAGAGCCACAAACAGTGGATGCCCTGTGGCCTAGGCCAGCTGCCAAGATGGAGGAGGCCTGTAGAGTCAAGAGTAGGTGACCCCATTTTCCTGTGCCTTGGTCTCTTCTGGCAGAGTATGGGTGGGAGGTGTCCTCAACTCTCTCTAGTCCCGACTTCTGCAGAGGCGTGGGTGTCAGCAGTCAGAGGCTCCCGTGCCCACATGAGCTGACAGAGCTGGTAGCTCGCCTTACCTCTGCAGTCCATTGAATCTCTGAGTGGAGGTTTGTGGCCTCGCCCTGTGCTGTTACTGTGGTGAGCCGGGAGTGCACCCTAGGCAGGGCGATTTCATCTTGGGTGTGCCTGCTTTTCAATAGTGGGGAAGAGAACACCCTGAGGGGGCGGCCAGATGGTTTTAGGCCCTTCCAGGCTGGACAATGCTGAGTAAAGATAAAGTTGCCAATTCTTATAAGCACCCCTCCAGCCTGTCTCCAGGAGATAAAGGGCTCAAGTGCTGGCCCTGAGCAGTTGACGTCTGCTGTGAGGACTGGGGACAGTCGGCTCATGGGGTTTCCCCCTAACCCCATGGCCCAGGTCCTAGCTGGAAGCCAATATGCATGTGTTTTCTGAATAAAATCCTGGCAAGTACTCCGGGGCCAGGAGCACAGCCAGGTTGTTGCTTCTCCATAAAACTGCTCCCCCCCCAAGGTGGGGGCGAGGGTGGAGGCTTGGTCTCCTCAAACCCACTTAGACAAACCGTGGTCATCATAATAGAATCAAATGCTCTCAACAATGCTTTTTGTTTTTTTTTTCCTTTTTTGAAAGTACCTCATATTTGTGATTGTAAGCTGAATACCAGGCTCCTCCCTACCCTGGTTCCTCACCCTGGTTTGAGAAGTTGAGACAAAGAAGTGGTTTTATGCTGTCCCAAAGTGGGGAGAGAACAAAGCAGGGTGTAGATGGGAGAGGCAGACAGAGTAGAACGAAGCTCTTCCCAGGCAAGGGTCCCTTCTTAGGGTCTCAGTCTTGCCCCATCTAGCGGGAGGCCTTCTGAACAAAGAAGCTGTTTGGCCTTTCCTTACCTCCAAATCTTTCCCAGCTCCCCTGTCTCTGCTAAAGAACTGTTCATGCAGACATCTCTCTGGGGGAGAGGCATCTGTGCGTAACCAAATGCTCTGTGTGTGTATCAAGGCCAGAGTTTGATGTTCTGTGTCTTCCTCTTTCATTTTCCTCTTTATTTTGCCAAGGCAGCGTCTTCCATGTGATCAGAGCTCTAGCTAGCCAGCGTACCTAGGAAGTCCTTTTCTCCACTTCCCTCACAGTGTGCTTACAGGTGGACCACCGTGCCCACCTGGCATTTATGATCTCAAATCTGGCTTTACTGATTGAGCCATTGCCCCAGCCCCAAGTGCTGTGCTCTTGACACAGGAAACATGGGTTGGGTGACAGTTCCCAACCAGCCAGTAGGGTTCCTCACACTGACTTCTGGTGGGTACGGGAAGTGGGGAGCCTTCCTGTGTTGGGTGTGATAAGGGCTGTCTGTGAAGCTTTCTGCCATTTGCCCCACGAGATGCTTCTTCACGCTCGCCTGAGGTCACACGTGTGCCAGTTTAATTTTAATGGTGAGACAGGGCAAGTGGGGTGAGCACAGGCTCCATTCACCACTCTCGGCTAATTACAACCATTAAATGAGTTCTGTGTTGTTGGGACAATGGACACCACACATTCCATTTTCTTTACCACTCAGGCGAGGAGAAGATCTGAAAATCACATAAAATGTGAGAAAGCGAAAGCAACACCAATTATTTCCAAAAGGCCACTAGGAGAAGCCTTGTAACTACAAGTCAGTGAACAGAGAACAAAACAATTCATATGCTAAAAAAAATGGATGGAAACCCATAATTACTTTAGGAGTTATGGTAATAAATTATTTATTAATGTAAATTATTTCACAGGCAAAGAACATAGAAGAAACTTGAGCAGAAGGATCATACATTATGTATAAAAAGGAATTGTAAAAATATTATAGCAGCCCGACTTGCGCCGCTCCCGTTCAGGTCTGTCAGCGTTTTAATTATAAGCCCTCACTTCAGTGTTTAATTACTTGGCTGTTAAAGTCTGCTCTGTACATAAAAGGGTTGTCCCCAGGGCGTGCTCTGGATGGATTTCTCTGGGAAACCAATCAGCTGTGTGGAGCAGCCTAGGACTAAGAGATTTCACTCTGAGATTTGGTAGTCTTTGGTCTTCTTTGAACTCAGCCACTGTTTGTCATTGGAAGTGGCCCATGATTACACCTGTGAGGAAAAGCTGGCCGTTCTCCACTTTAGTCAAATGACTGGAACAAAATGAAAAACACTGGTAACAAAATCAGAGCTACTCAGGGCTACTTTCTGTTCTTGTGCACCTTTTCTGTCTTTCAGAGATAAGCCATTTTGAATGTGATCCTTGGGCCAAGGCCTCCAAGATGAAATTGCCTATGAATGAATACAAGCCGGCATGTGACTTGTGTTCATTGAAAAGCCATATCCATATACACTTGTGCATATGTGTGATTTTTTTTTAAGAAAATAACTTCCTACTATTTTCAATGTATTGTGGTCATGCGATTTTTAAATCTCTGAAGTAGTTTTAAGAGTGGTCTTTACAGGGTGCTTTCAGTTCTTCCTTGTACCATTTATTGGTTGGCGTTTATGGAATGAACTTCCTAATGGAGGTAGCTGGGATGGGGTACATCACGATAGTTGTTTGCAGTGACAAGCCAAGAGAGAGCCTCCCGGGTCACCTCTCAGATAGGTCGGCTGACCCGGGGATGGGAGAGGGCCACAGTGTAGTCAGAGGACAGGGAATGGCTATTGCACACTGTCTGTGGCTTCCCTGCCCTCTGCAGTAAAAGAGGGACAAGTCAGGGGACAGCCTGGCCCAGCTGCAAAAACGTGACCTCAGGATGGCAGGCAGCTGAGGCTTAAGTCTGGCTCCTGCTGTTTGCTCACTGGGGTGCCCAGGGGAGGCAAGGCACTGTTCTGAAGCTGTTTCCCACCAGTGATAGGATTTGCTGCGATGACCCGGGAGGTGAGTACTGGGCTTGGGGTGCACGCTGCTGCTCTTTCCCAGGTTGACACTTCCTTAAAGAGCTGTCCCTGATGCCAGTCCCCTCATCTGTCCAACAGTACTCAGCCTTGTTGTGTGTGTCAGAACTGCACACACCTCACAGCAGGAAGGAATTTGGAAAGATGGACCAAACTGACCTTTCCATCCCTCCTTGGAGAACACTAGCTTTCCCCCACACAATTAGGAGTGCCCTTTGGCGATGGGTGTGGATCAGGAAGCCCCATCCAAGCTGAAAGGGCTGTCACAGGGCCCCAGTCACACTGCCTTGTACAGACGGGGGAGACTGAGGCCTGTGGCCCCAGCACCCAGCTTTGTGTGGTTTTATACCTTGGTGCCATGGGTCGTGCCCACCTGCTGACATGGGAGGCTTCACCACACGGACCTTCATCTTTGTTCTCTCAGAGCCCCATAGACCAGTCTTCCTGCTTCCCCAGATGCGGTCTGCTGGACTTCCATCTTTAGCCACCCCAATCCCTTGTTCCTTGTGAGAGGAGCTTGGCATCTTGTATTACTAGCTCTAAGACACAGCTACCACTCCATGGTCCCTACAGCCACATGGCAGGGCAGAGGCTGAGGCAGGGGAGCCTTTCTTTCTGACACAACAGTGAGTTTCCACTCTGGTAGTACTGGCTTTGAGTTTTGTATAAAAACAGATAAGAGGGTTGGAGAGATGGCCCAGCAGTTAAGGCACTTGCCTGCAAAACACCAATTCCCCAGTACCCACATAAACCCAAATGCACAAAGTGGTGCATACATTGTTTGCAGTGGCTGGAGGCCCTGATGCATCCATTCTCTGTCTGTCTGTCTCTCTGTCTCTCTCTCTCTCTCTCTCTCTCTCTCTCTCTCTCTCTGCTTGCAAAAATAAAATAAAAAAGAACAGATGAGAAAGCCTGGCATGGTGGCTTGTGCCTATGATTCTAGCACCTGGGAGACTGAGGCAGGAGGATTATAGTGTGTTCAACCCTAGCCAGGAGCAGCCTGAACTACAGAATGAAACCCTGTCTCAAAACAAACAAAACAAAAGCTCAGCCAGCCAGAAGAGACCATTAGGGTAGAGCCCAAGTAATTACCCTGGTTATCCCCTCCACTCCCAAGTCTTATAAGATCAGTTTAGCAAAGCTGACTTTGAGAAGACCCCCCGCCCCCATTGTCTGGAGTTTAACATTGAAAGGAGTCAGTGAGCTTATACCCCAAACAGGCTTGTCTCACAGCTCAGAGGCTAAGTTAGCACAACCCAGCCCACAGGGCAGGGAGAGAACTCACTGTCAGCACAAGCAAACAGGGGTGAAATCCAGGAATGAGTCAGCCATGGCTCTGGCTGGAGGCTTGCTCCCCAGGCCTTGGAGGCTGCAAGAATCTGATTTCTTGGGTCTGTACATAGGTGCTTAACCCATGCTAGAAACCATAGTCTGCAGTGGTCATGTGACTTTGAGAGCATCTGAGATACAGCACCGAGTCCTCCAGGACTGTAAACTCTTTGAACATTTGAACATAAGAAGGCTTATAGTCCCCCAAGAGTTTGGGCCCCTGGGGATTTCTCTCCCAAGTTTAAGAGCAGAAATGGAACAAGAACCTTTGAGGTCTTCTGAGTGCTTTTCTTTCTTTGATCTGAAGATGTGTGTACCCAGTAGCCTTCTTTCCTTGGTCGGAGAAGCAGGACTAGGTGCTGTGGGTGAGAACTGTGGCTTGTGAGTCCTTGTCTACACATGTGTGGACATCCAGTTCTGTAGCACCACAAAGGGTTCTTGGTCAAAAACTTCAAGCTCAGCCCTTGGGCTTCAGAAGCTTTGGAGGGGACCTTGATCATGGGTTTCATCTGTGGGAGAACAGGGTTCAAGGGTTATGTTTTTGTGGTTCACCCTCCTGCCTGTAGACAAAATGTTTCACTGAACACTGTCCATGCTTGTATGCACACACTGTCAGGTAAACTTCAGACTTGTGAAGGTGCCTGCGGAGGGGACATTGGGGGGCTGTGCATATTCCTTGAGGTTAATGAAATAGGGGTGACATAGCTTGTGCTGTGTGCCATTTGAGAAGGATGCCCTGAGACACACCCCCCCATAGCCCTATGAAACAGACCGCTAAGAACTTGAAAGGCAAAGAAGTCCTTCTTCAAAGCTCTCCTTCCTATAATCACCAAACAAAAGCAAAACAAACCTACCAACTTCAGTGTTATGAATCCAGATTTGTAGACCAGAGTCATCAACTCTTCTTGGTATGGCTGGTTGGTCTGGCTACCATTCTGACAGAGGCCCCTATGTAGCCTGAAGTCCAGAATAGTCAGAGTAGTGATTGTGTGTGCATTTGTGTATCCACCTTTTTTGAGACTTTTTTTTTTTCCAAGGTAGGGTCTCATTCTAGTCCAGGCTGACCTGGAATTCACTATGTAGTCTCAGAGAGTCTTGAACTCCTACCTCTGCCTCCTGAATGCTGGGATTTAAGGTGTGCATCACTGTGCCTGACTGCTTAAAATTTGCTTTGTAGCTTAGGCTGGCCTTAAACTCCTCATTTGCCTGGTCCATGTCCCAAGAGCTGGAATTTAAGATGTATGCCACCAAGTCAGGCTGAGATAGTTTTTGAAACAGTTTCTTGCTGGCCTGAAACTTGCTAAGTAGTCTAGGCTGGCCAGCCAGTGAGTGCCAGGGATCTAGCTGTCTGCTTCTCCAGGGTTGGGATTATAAGTGCACACCACCACACCAGCTATTTTTACATGGATTCTTGGAATTAAACTTTAGTCCTCATGTCTTCAAGGTGTTGCAATTATCTTCTCATTGATGTCACAAAGCACCCGACCAAAAGCAGCTTTTGGGAGGAAAAGGCTTATTTTGGCTTACAGACTTGAGGGAAAGCTCCATGATGGCAGGGAAGACATGCATGAGCAGAGACTGGACATCACCTTCTGGCCAACAGCAGAAGGAGAGTGTTTCAGGCAAGGGGAAGCTGATTGTAACACCCGTAAGCCAGCCCCCAACAACACCCATTCAGCAAGGCTCCAATTTCCAAATTGCCACCAGTTGGGGACCTAGCATTCAAAACACACGAGTTTATGAGAGACACCCAACTCCAACCACCACACAAGGCAAGCACTTTGTCAACTGAGTCATCTCCCAAGCTTGGATTTCAGCATTTTTATATGAAATATGAAATGCAATTTCCTAGTCCCGAGAGAGTCTTACTTGCCAAGTCAGGGTCAGAGCCCAGGGACCTGTGTCTACTCCCATCTCCCCTCCCCCATGGTCCTGCAGGAATTCTAGAAACCCTGCCTGGGGAAATATTAGTGCAGAGACTACAGGCTTGCTTTGCAGAGTCCACTGAAGTTGGGAGCAGGCGCAGAAGGGCTGGGCCTCCACCAAGAGCACATGGTCTGTGCTATGATGCTGGAATGTTCATGATGGCTGACATTGCTGAGAGCCTGCTCTAGGCTCTTTTCTGGACCCCTATTTCTTCTTAAGAAATTTGAAGATAGCTAAGGTTCAATCCCAGGACTATGCCCTTTGACCACACCATGTGATCATTGTTTAGTGAGTACCTCATGTCTACAGCCTTTGTCACTTTGGAAAGAGTTCTAGTTTTTGTACAGAAGTGATCCTGAATGGTGGGGTGGGGGTACCCGGTATCACCCTCTCAGAGACCCACCAAAGCCCTCTGTGCAGCCTAGAGTTGGGGCCTAGTATGTAGGGCAGTTTGCCATTAAAAATTAGCTTCTATCCCTGTTCTTTTGTTTGGTGGCCTGACCCAAAAAATTGCTTTCTAAGCTCTAAGTGCAGGGGGGGAGACACAGAAGCTAAACATAGCATCAATTGTTTTTATTTTCTTATATTGTACTTCCCAAAGTGAAGATGACAGAAATGATCACAGGATTACTTGTGCTGCAGGCAGGACAGTTGGCTACCCAGCTGGTACTGGCACCCAGAAGCGCCGCTTTACAGTTGCAAAGTGTCTTAGCGTCTCCTGGCTGCTTTGGATGCAGTTATCTATGGCCCAAGGTGGGGAGGAGAGTTCAAGGTGCAGCACCAGGTGAACCCCCACAGCCTCTGGAGTTTATTCTGGTGTTGATCTTTGCTTTCTGCCTTGTTTGAGAAGGGGTGTGTGGTTTTCCTGTGTGTGCACCAGGCTGGCTGGCTTGTAGGCTTCCAGGGATTTTTCCTACACATATGCACCACCATATCCAGCTCTGAGCAGGTTTGGGGATCTGAACTTAGGGTGTCTTGCTTATGCAGCACTTTTACCCACTGAGCCATCTCCCCTCCTTTGCAGTTTTGGTTGCATTTTGTCGCCCACTTCTTCCTCTATATTCCCCTCACCCCTACCAGGTCTGCTGTGTGGCGTACTCAGTGCACAGCAATGGGGAGCTACCCTGGACTGTGCGTCAGAGCTGGGGACTGTATAGGAGAAGTAGACTGCAAGCAGATGACCAAGGTTCAGTTAACACCAGGGCCGTAAGGAGAAGGCATCTCCTCAGAGGAGGTGTGGCTCTTACACGAGTAAGAGGCTCTCTGTGGGTGGAAAAAGGATAGAGGCAGAAAAATATGCAGAATCTTTGCAAGGATGCGAAGGTGTGAAAGAGCAGGTGTTTGTTTGGGCAAGACTGCGCCTCAACACGTTGTGTTCCTCTTGACCAGTGGACAGAGGCCACTGTAAGTCCTTCCTACAACAGAAACACCATGTAGTAAGGTCATGCAGGCTAAGTCTTTGATTTTTAATTTTGTATGTGTATGTGTTTGGGCATGCCAGGGTCTTTTGCCACTGCAAAAGAATTCCAGATGTACCACTTTTTGCATCTGGCTTTATGTGGGTGCCGGGGAATTGAATCCCAGGCTGTCGGGCTTTGCAGGTAATGCCTTAACTGCTGAGCCAGCACCCCCCCCCCCCAGCTCCCAGGCTTATCCTTTAAACAGATGGAGTACGTGCTGTGGTAAGCAGGTCATATTAGAATTTACCATTTGGCCCTGTACACACTAGGGAGTTGACTATTAGCCTCAAGGCCAAGCTCATGGAACCTCCAGCCCTCTGTACTTAGATTCTACCTGTATGCATTCCTAAAGTCTTATGGTTAAACTTTAGTTTCATAAAGATTTCTGGCACATTAAAGTTACTCTAGGATCATCTACAGAAAACTGAGTGGGGTATAACTTATGGGCTAATAAGGGATTATATATATATATATATCAGCTTTTTTTTGTTTTCGGTTGTCCGAGGTAGGGTCTCTTTTATGGTTTATTTATTGGTGTTCATCTCTATACCTAGTCTGACCAGAGATGTTCAAGGGTGATTTTGACTCTAAGATCTTGTCTGACTTCCCATTTACATAGGAAGTTTGGTGCTTAGAATGTAGGGTCCACTAGAGAAACTGTGGATGGGCTTGGATGACGGGCTAAAAAGTTTGCTTCCTTTCCAGGAGGCAAAAATGGGCAATGACCAGGGGACCAGGGAACAGTTGATGGTGTTTCGAAGGTTCTCTAGAGGCAGGCAGCAAGTAGGTCTGCAGTAAGGAGGCCCCCAGGGGTCTGGTGAGGAAGCACGAAGATTTTGGACAGTGTAAGGCTCCCAGTTCCCCTTTCTTCTTGATTTCCCCAGAGATGGAGAAAATTCCCAAGTGAAACAAGTGTAATTCTTGGAGGATGGGGGCATCCCCTTCTCGTTTCATGGCTTCCTCCACCTCTGGTCTAGAAGCTTTCTGTCCTGAGCACCAGCTGTGGCTCTGGTTTGGGCCCTTAGTTCTCTGCGGCTAGGCCTGCTGGTCCATCCTCAGTCCCCACATTCCTGGGCCACATGAAGCTGCGTCTCATCCCCAAAGGGAAGTTGATGGCCAGCAATTTCCTGAAAACCCAAAGGAGGAAACTGGAGGAGAACAAGGTTTGGTCCCTGGCCCTGGCCATGGTTCACTTCCCCAGCCACACTAGAAACAGCCCCGTGGGCCCAGTGGCCACAGTTCTCACACGTTTGCTCATACAGCTTTCCTCACAGGAAATGTACAGACTAAAAAAATAAGAAAATATAAAATAGCTGCTATCTGCCAATCAGCTATTAGTATTTTGGTCTCTTTCATTTCATTTCGTGTATAACACAGGTCATATTTTCCTAAATAGGAATCATACTGTTGTATATCGTGCTTCTTTGTCTCAGCAGCATGTTCCTAGTGTTTCTCAACCCTACTGTGTTCCTGAACTGTGCTGGGCATGCCTCATGCCATTTCCTTTACAGCCTGCTTAACCAGCCCCTGCTGTAGGACATTTTAATCTCACTTATCAACTTGTTGTTATTTCTTTTTTTTTTTTTTCATTGTTTTGTTTTGCTTTGCTCCAAGGCAGGGTCTGACTCTAGCCCAGGATGACCTGGAACTCTTGAGAGCTGGGATTATAGATGTGAGCCCAGCATTTCTACTATTTTGATAACCATCATACTCAAATTTCATTTCTTTTCCCCTTATGAGAACTTTCCTCCTTCCAAATAGGTGATCGTGACTCAGTTCATGTTTATGTCCCTCCTCCTCCTCTTCCTCCTTTGTTTTCGTCTGTAGCCCAGGCTCACCTGGAACGTGCAGGGATTATAGCTGGGACTAAGCCATCATGCCTGACTTAGTTTATGTTTCTTCTAATTGGAGTTTATTATTTTGGCTCACTGAACTTTGAGCAGCCGACATCAAGCTGAAACTGTCTCACAAAGAATGGTGAACACTCGAGAGGGATGCTGAAAGGAGACACTTTTCATAGGAACTGAAGATGTATCTGAATAAGATAGACACCTTACAAAGAAACACTTTTTGTTAATGTCTATGTTTGGAAGTAATTTATTAAATTTAACTGATGTGTAGGAGAGATGGCTCAGTGGTTAAAGGCGCTTGCTTGTAAAGCCTGATGGACTCCGTTCAATTCCCCATGTAAAGCCAGACCCACAGAGCAGCACATGCATCTAGAGCTTGTTTATAGTGACAGGAGGCCCTGGTGTGCCCATGCTTTCTATGTTCCCTTCCTCCCTCCCTCCCTCTCTCTTTGTTTCTACCTCTCTCTCAAATAAATAAAAATCTATAAAAATTTAAAGACAAACAGATTGAGCTGGAGGAACTGGTGGCAGGCCTGGGAAGATGCTGGGTCTTCAGTTGGATGTTCAGCCATTGCCTGCTCTGTTCTCAGCTGGCCTGCAGGCTTGCAGAAACTCTCTTTTCTGCCTCTCCAGCTCCCTAAGGACCTTGTTGCTTATAACCCTGGGAAGTTTCTGTCTATGTCCTCCACCCGGAGTCATAGCCCCTCAGACTGTCTTATGACCATGGCAGAGTGCCTGGGAGGAAGGAGGTCCCACTTAGCCCTGACTTGGCTTTTTGTTTGGATCTTGGAATCCCCTTTGGCCTGCATTGGTTATTCCCTTGACCCAGTGGACCAGCTGTTGTTTGTGACAGTCCAGGGAGTGTTTCCCAGTGGCTTTTGAGAACTGGTCACTGTAAACCAAATGTGGTTGGTCATGGTGACTTACATTTATAATGGCACTTGGGAGGCTGAGGCAGGAGGATTGCCTCCAGTTCAAGGTGAGTTCTGGGCTACAGAGTAAAACGCTATGTTTGGAAGTGGCCATTGTGGAGGAGCTAGGCTTTTAGTCCTTACTCCCTCTAGGCTTGAAGTCCTTACTGCCAGAAGCACGCATTGCCTTGGGTTCAGTCACAGTTTTCTGAACTTACTTGCCTGAGACAGAAGCCCGTTAAGACAGGACTGTGTCAGGCTCCCTACCACACTGCACTGCAGTAGAGTCCTGGGGTCAGAAAGGCCTAAGTGTCACTCAGCTGTATAGAACCCTAACAAACCTCTGCCTCCTGGCCTGGGCCACAATGGCCCTGAGTGCAGGGTGCTCTGTAAATGCCATGGCCCAGGGCGTGTGCTCACAGTGCGTGATCCAAATTTCTGTGGAAATCAGAGGGCATTTAAATACCTAGTGAACATCAATCATTTCAGGTTCCACTTCTGTTCTTCTACCGATTGCCTGACTCAGGCCATTCAATCACATTTGCACGACTGAGAAATAATGCAGGCGCACGCCTTTAATCCCAGCACTCGGGAGGCAGAGGTAGGAAGATCGCCATGAGTTCAAGGCCACCCTGAGACTACATAGTTCCAGGTCAGTCTGGACTACAGCAAGACCCTACCTCAAAAAACCAAAAAAAAAAAAAAAAAAAAAAAAAGAAAGAAAGACAGGCAGTTTTTAAACTTTGCTTTGAACTGTACAAGTGAATACAAAAACTGTATCGGGCTTATCTCTGCTTATCCTAAAACTCCCTGCATGGTATTGTATTCTGTAGAAGAAGAGCAACAACTTGTTCTTGAATATTTGACAAAAATGAGAGTCAAGTACAAATTCAGCATTTCCTAGCAGAGCTAACTTATGTATTCATGCATTCAAACAGAGAACTGAACGTAGCAGTTAAAATCGTGTCCTTACGTTTGTGCAGCCTGTCACTTGCCCTTCTCCATCTCAGTTGCCTTAAATATCCTTAGTTTCAGCATGAAATCTTTTTTTGTTGTTGTTTTTCGAGGTAGGGTCTTGCTCTAGCCCAGGCTGACCTGGAATTCACTATGTAGTCTCAGGGTGGCCTTGAACTCACAGCAATCCTCCTATCTCTGCCTCCCGAGTGCTGGGATTAAAGGCGTGCGCCACCACGCCCGGCTGGGTGAAAAATTTTGCCCTGTATTTCAGCATGGGATGTTGGGGGACAGGAGGTGGGGTGGGGGAGCCAGGCCCTGTCTGCTTCCAACTCAACGCATTGGCCTGACTTCCACTTCAAGCCTCCGTTTTTCCCTCTCTAACATGAGCTTGGCCTTTCTGGCTCCAGAGTACTCTCTAGCAGACTCTTGGAGTAGAGACAGAAGACGGTTCTGATGGCCTCTCCAATCCTGTTTTCTCTTTGTATTTATGCATCAGAAAATGACAGATGGAGAGACCTGGACAGAAAATGCCCCCTTCAGATTGACCAGCCGAGTGCCAGCATTTGGGAATGCCTACCCGAGAAGTGTCAGGATGGCTCCCTGTGGCACCGGGAAGCAGTGACCGCCTGTGCAGTGACCAGCCTGATCAAAGACCTCAGCATCAGCGACCATAACGGGAACCCCTCAGCTCCCCCCAGCAAGCGCCCGTGCCGGTCACTGTCCTTCTCCGATGAGATGTCCAGCTGCCGGACGTCATGGCGGCCCTTGGGGTCCAAAGTCTGGACTCCTGTCGAGAAGAGACGGTGCTACAGTGGGGGCAGTGTCCAGCGCTACTCCAATGGTGTCAGCCCCATGCAGCGGAGCTCCAGCTTCAGCCTCCCTGCCCGGGTCAACGGGCTCTCCTCGCCCTGCAACCAGGTGGGCCTGTACCACCACTTTGGGGGACAGCCCTGCCAAGGGGCACCGGGTTCTACCCTCTGCGGACAGGCGGGTGACACTTGGAGCCCTGACCTGCACTCTATGGAAGGGGGCCGGCTGGACCTGCAGCGATCCCTCTCTTGTTCACATGAACAGTTTTCCTTCCCGGAATACTGTCCCCCCTCAGCCAACAGCACACCTGCCTCAACGCCAGAGCTGGCAAGACGCTCCAGTGGGCTTGCCCGCAGCCGCTCCCAGCCATGTGTCCTTAATGACAAGAAGGTCGGTGTGAAGCGGCGACGCCCCGATGAAGTGCAGGAGCAGAGGCCTTCCCTCGACCTGGCCAAGATGGCACAGGTAAGTGTCCCAGGGGCCTGGTGGGGGCTACAGAAGCATCTTGGCACTCATTGGGGGGGGGGGAGTCTGCTGGTCCTGGTCTGTCCAACCAAGTGCACAACGTCACTGTCAGAACTTCCCAGGAATGAGTGAATGCCCTTGCTTTGAAAGTCTTTTTCGAAGAAAGATGATTTCAAGTTGTTGCTTTTTTTTTTTTTCTCAAAAGCATCTATTTATTTCCACTTAAAGTGAGGCATGTTCTTTCTCTGTGAAGCCCAGTGATAGTGGGAGAAGAGCAGACAGATGGTGAGAGGCATATGTCGGCAGGCAGTCCAATGTGACCAAACACTAATCCCCTTCCAGCCCTTTGCTGGAGGCCCCTTTCTTGGAACCCACCCTGCAGCCCCTGTGAGACACACACTGGCCTTCACTGTCACTAGGATTATGTTGATCCCTAGATCAGGACCATGGGTAATGGTGTTAGAGAGCTGGGGGAGGGGTGGATGATTCCTCTGATTAAACTGTTAGACCACCAAGAAATTGTGGTCAGTACCCTCTCTCTGTGCTGCCTCTGCCATTATCCTCGCTGTTCACTGTAGAAGGGTCTCTACCACATGCCCCTATCCTTTGGTCTCCGTCTTCATCATCTTGGATTCGGTATTGATCTACGTGACCTGAACTTGGAGTCGGTATTGATCTACATGACATGAACTTCAGTTACATACTGTCATCAGGATCATTGCTGTGCCTGAGCTGGCTGCACTTGGTTCTCTCCAGGGCAGTCTGAAAATACGATCATGGGGTGCAGGGCTGGCCTTTGTGACTGTTGTCTCTAGAATGGTGGCTGTGGTGGACAAACGATGGCACCCCTGGCTCTGTGCCCACCCAGGAGGCCTCTGTTGTTCAGTGCCACAGCATAACCCTTGTTTTCTTTTCTTTTTTTTTTTTTTTGTGCCCTGAATAAAAATATTGATCATTGTTCGATTTGAGGAGATGAGGATCTGCTTCCTAGTGAGAAATGATCTCAGCATGACGACCTTGTTCTTCAGGCCATGGCTGGCCCCGAGGAAGCAGGCTTGTGGTGTCTCAGACAGGCAGAACCAATGAACATCCTTGATGCCTCACATTGTTTATTTCAGCTGGGCCTTCTGCTTTAGAATAAAGCAGTTTCTGTCCCTGGGGTTTTCTTCAATCTCCTTCGTTCCTCTCCCAGCCTCTAGGTCCCCATTGAAGAAGAGGTGGTGGGAATCTCTTGTTTGGGGCATACCCAGTCCCTGAGTCCTGGCTGAGACAGCTGGGGACAAGTTGGTGATGTGTTTGCATGTGCTGTGATTTTAATCAACATTGAAACTACTGAGAAGAGTGTGGAGTCTGCATGTCCTGGGTTGACTTGAAGAAGAGCCTGGTGAACTGTGGGGCAGAATTCCTGTCCTCTTTCTTTATTTTTATTTATGAGAGAGAAAGAGAGAGAGAGAATATGAATATGAATATGAAAAAATGGGCACACCAGGGCAGCTAGCCACCGCAAGCAAACTCCAGATGCATGTGCACTTTGTGCATCTGGCTTTACATGGGTACTGGAGGATCGAACCTGGGTTGTTAGGCTTTGCAAGTAAGTGCCTTAACCACAGAGCCATCTCTCCAGCCCCTTGTCCCTTTCTTGTCCAGCTTGCATGGTTCCTGTCTCAGCTCCAGGGGAGCTTCCCTCCTTCCCTTGTGGTGGATTCTTCTGACATCTCACAGGACAGTAACTGAACAGGTGTCTTGGATGCCAAAAGCAAGTTCCCATCTCCACACAGAGTTAAATAGGTAAAAGGTCTAGAAGGTGACAGCACTGGGGGATATCTGAGGGAAACCTGGAGCCTTGAGTTCTAGGCATGATACAGTTAGATTTTTATTTATTTATGAGCAGAGAGAGAGGGCAAAGGGCAAGAGAGCGAGAGGAGCATGGGTGTGCTAGGGCCTCTCTCCACCACCAACGAACTCCAGATGCATGTGCCACCCTGTGCATGTGGCTCTATGTGGGTTCTGGGAAATTGAACCTGGGCCCTCAGGCCTTGTAAGCAAGCGCCTTTAACCGCTGAGCCATCTTCCCAGTTAACTTTTTAATGCTGAGCTTCTTTTACTAGCTGGTAAGTTAGAGAGGTAATAAAAGCAACTTACACATGTCATTAGATTTTACTAGCCACCGCTGGCATCACTGGAGATATTTTCCTGCCTTACTTGGATAGAAACTGTTTAAAAATATATTGCTTGGTGAGGCTGTGCCCAGATGTATAGATTGCTTCATTGGCTCCAGGCAGGCCTCCAAGATCCAGGAAGGCTCCAGGAGCCTGAGGAGGCTGCCTTGGTTTAGCCTGTTTGTCCTTGCCTGGCTATTTGGCCATGAATTCTGGGTGGGTCAGTGTGTAGGGAAAGTAGATAGTTCCCTGGAAAGTAGTTTGTACCCTACAGCCAGTTGTGAGAGCCCTAGGGACAGAGCCTATGGATCGCGATGCATGGCCTAGCCCTGGACCCCCCCTATCTTTGGGGCTCTGTGGTTCTGGCAGGTTTTGGCTTTCTACCCGGTGATATATGGCTTCAGTAGGTGGGTCTTGCTTTTTTAAAGGCTCTAAAACCAGGCCTGGGATAGTCCTTATGTGTTTGAAAAAATTCCTGGACAAAGTAGGGCTTTGGGCCTGGGTTCTCAACAAGCAGGCGTGTCATTGCCAGAGGGTGGCTGAGGTTGGATCACAGCCTTTGTACTGTGCTGTGGTTCCATTCCTCATTTGTCTGCATGCTGATGGGCAGGGGGCATGTCGGTGGCTTTCCACATGTAAGGAAGGCCTGGCTGGCCCCGAGGGTTGGTGCAAGTCCCGTCTCCTTGAGCTGTGTGTTTCTGGGGTCATGGCTCATGCTTTGGCTTCACTTTGCATTCTTGTGAAGGAGCTGCACTGGACATGGCTTCTGGGACCTGGTATATGAACACCTTAAAGTGGCAGTGTTTTCCAGTAGACCTTCGGAGCAACTGGGTGTTAGGATAAACCCAACTACTTTGAGGGGCCGACTGAGATCTAGAGCAGACCCTGAGAGTATGTGAGCAGGCAGGCCTTCCCCTGACCTGTAGACTGGGGGTGGGAGCCAATGCCACTAACTTACCAGCAGAAAAGGGGCAGGGCCTGTGTGTGACCTGAAAGATGCAGAGAGCCAGAGAAGGCAAAGAGCTCTGAGGTCTGTGCCTGCTTTCACCTGCCTGGTCTCTGAGGTTAGCAGGATCCAGTAAGTGTCTTAGGCATGGCTTACATGGTAGAACAAGCGTGACTTCAGGGCTTGTCCATCCCCACCCCTCTTTGAGAATCTGAGGCTCTACTGGTCATTAGGCTAGTTAGAGTCCTTGTGAATATAGTGGTCAGTTTAGGAGGGGACATTGGCAAACCAGAAGGCCTTTACAAAAGGCCCTGGACAGATTGCCTACATTTATTTCAGTGAAGCAGATACTACCACAGCAGAGCACAGGACTGTGGGAAGGGAACATGGTTATGTATACATATGTTGTATGCATGCATGAATATGTGTATGTCTAGAGATTGATACATGACATATGACATACACATCCCCCGGGATGCTGGCTGGCAGCATCATTACAGTTGTTGGGGCCAGAGAGAAGGTGTAGATGACCCCAGAGGTTGACTGAGGCACAAGGGGTGGGAGTTCCTGTAGGACACTCAGTCTTCTGTAAGAGCTCCTTTCTTATTGGTTCCTGCCCCAGCCCCTCTTTCTGTCCTTGTCATTTGTCACTTCATTTGTTCATCCTCTTGCCTCATCCTTCTTGTTTATGTGGGAAGGACGCCTCTGTGCCACAGGCCTGCCTGCTTTAGACTCCATGTGGGGAGCCCAAGGGTGATGACATGATGACACAATCAGATCCCAGCGCGCACACAACACACACATAGGAAGTTGGTGGTGTGTGAGCATTCTCACCTCATGTCTGCTGCTCTTGAAACCAGGGTGGAAATATACCAGGAGCCCACAGCTGCTCCCTCCTCTGCCTCATCCCTGGGACAAGCTGTCTTACTCAGAAGCAATGGGCCTGGTCTCTCTCTCTCTCTGAAACGAGGATGAGATGTAGTGGGTGGAGGATAGAAATTGCTTTCCAATTGTCTTCACTTGTGTCTTCTTAAAACCCCTATGCCAAGATTGTGGGCAGGGATGCAACCATCTGGTCATGAGTGAGGATAGCCCCAAGGGAAAATGATGCAAGGACTGGCCTGGAAATGTCCACCCTCCTGTACCACTTTACTCCTTGGTGGCTTCTCAAAGGCAGCCCAGGGGTCTGTGTATCAGTCCTCCCCAGGTCTGGTCCTATCCCCTCACCCACACACACACACTGAACATGGGAGCCACTCATCTGCAGGGCTTTGCCTTACGTTATTGCTCATTTATGACTTGGCTTGACCACCAAGAATTGCTTGTCCCCAGGCAAGACTCTAGCTATGAATGACTATTTGGACACAGACCATGTGTGAGAGCAAAGATCTCAGAGAAAGCAACAATAAGATCACTCATGGGTGCCATGCCCTTGGGTGCTTTTTTTTTTTTTAACTCCTAGCTGGTCAGCTTGAAAGAGCAACAAATTGTATTTTCAACAGGGCTTCAAACAGAAGCAAGACATTCACAGGGAGGGGTTGGGATGCCGAAACAGAGGTTTGATTGATTGCAGCTGCCCACACACTGCATCCTCAAAACCCCCGAGGAGGCCTGAGAACAGGCTGCAACTGTTGTGTTAGCAGATGCTGGAGGAACCTGTGAAAGCTGGCCAGGGTGGTGTGGGGCAGGAGAGGGGTATGAGCATGCCAGAGCATGTTGGTGAAGCCTTCAAGGGCTGGGCTTCTACTCACTAGTGAGAGAACCTGGTGGAGCAGGTCCACAGGACTGTGCTGGCTGAAGGGCAGCTGATGAAGTCTGCGAGAGTTATGACGGATGGTTCTTTGTAGGACAGGTTCCCCCTGAGCCAGCCTTCTTCTTTCTGTACTGTGTTCCAGGGACGGTGGCTCTCCTTAGTCACCATGTGGAGTGACCCTTTACATGGCTGGACACGCACTTCTTGTCCAGGCAGCCGTAGATCAGCCTGGCAGGCCTAGTTGCCTGAATCTTTTCGTAGCCTTCTGTCCATCTTGCCAGTGGCTGGCTTTCATCTGTTTAGATCGCCTACTTGCCTTAGACCCTCATCACCCTTCCTGCTGGGGCAGGAAACTGTGCTGATGGCAAGAAGAGAGATTCAAAACGGACCACCCTTTACAACATGGAATGCAGACAGGCATGGAGTTCTGCTGAGAGAGGGAGGCATGGAAAACCCAGACTTCCATTTGGAATGAAAGAAATGCTGAATAAAAGAAAAGGCAGAGAGTGCTCTGCAGGCACCCAGGTGCTCTGGACTGCAAGCATCCCCAAGGTGGGCTTGAGACACAGAGGACCTGGGTCATGGGTGCTGCGCAGTGACAGCCTTGGGCGTGCTGATCTAGCCTTTCCTGCTCTTTACAGACATCGTCAGTCAGTGGGGGCCATCTTGGTAGCCAGTGTTTACTGAGCACTAATTGCTTTTCCTACTACAGTCTATCTCCTCCCTCGTGAGGCCTCCAACCCCTGGCATGTAGGGCGTATCAGAGACACGTAGTGGGTCAGGAACCCCGAGAGCAGCAACCTTGGCCTCTTGACCTCAGGTTGGTTGCTTCTGCTGTATGCTTTGGGTCTGCCCCCTCCCCACCCCCTGCAGCTGGCCTTTGTGGGGTGTAGTGTGGTGGTAGAAAGTAGGAACATTAGAGCCACTTATTTATTTATTTATTTTTAAGTCAGCTTTATTGTTGAGATCTTAAGGGACTCTGTACTTCTGCTTTGGGATGTGTTGGAAATCTGTGTCTGTCCCGTTGACTTATCCTGGGTTGACTGATGGGCTGTGGTTATAGGTCTCTTGCTTATCCTGCTACTCTCTCAAGGGTATTGTTTAGGGTCTACACAATAGGCCTGGGGTGGTTCATCTCTTGCCGGGGTGTCAGCCATCCACCTGTGGTAGAGCCACTTTTGAGATGTGTGCCCTGGGCAATTACTTACTGCTCGTGCGCGCGCGCGCGCGCGCGCGTGTGTGTGTGTGTGTGTGTGTGTGTGTGTGTGTGTGTGTGTGTGTGTGTTTTCCTATCTCAGGTTTCTAGGGAGGAGTCAGAACACACAGCTTGGGTAAAGAAAGCCAAAGCCTGTAGCCTTTCTGCTGTGGCCCTGGGCCAGTCCCCCCCCAGCATGGCCACTCTGGTCAGCCTGTGGGCTTACTCTGTTGGCATGCAAAGGTCCTGCTAGCCATGGACTCTTGATCTCTGGCCTTCCTTGTCTCTCATGTAGGTGTGTCACTGGTACCGTAGAGCCCAATGGGGTTTCTGTGTTTCCAGGAAACCCCTCCTCAGACACCTGGGTTGCTTCTTGTCCCTACTCACCATCCTGAGGTTGCATAAGCAACCTGCTGAAGGTCATTGGGATTGGGGCCCAGTGTTGACACAATAGCTTTGATCTCCTGGGGAAGAGGAAAATAGAAGGAGCTCGGCTGGGGATAGGCCAGGGAGGCATCTTTTCATGGTACTCGGTGATTTTCCATGCCTTGCTTGAGAGATGTTGTGAACAGAGTGTGTCTGAGGTTCTGCCCCTAGGACTCCAGGACTCGTGGGAGTGAGTGCTGCTTCTTCTAAGATAGTTCCTCAAGTGAGAGGCCCTGTAATTCCACAAACCTGGAACATCTTCCGCTTGCCAGGCCTGTACAGCAAGGGCATGAGGCCTGGAAGCCCGAGGACCCCTGTCTTCTGGGGCCATAGCCTGTGGCCAGGAGAAGGCAGAGTCTTCCCTGCTGAGGTCTCAGCGCCTCTCAGGGCAGCTCCAGCCCTACATGGGAGGCCACTGTAGGAAAGGCCTATAGGCCATAGGTACTTGCCTCTGATTTCCTCTCCAAGGACCCCGTCAAGCATTCCACCTTCTCACCCCTGATTCTTCTCTCTCTAAGCCTTACTTACCCCTCTCTTATCAGTACTACAAACCAAATTACTCCATGTTCAGAACCACCTATGAGAGAGACCATGCAGTGCTTGTCTTCCTCAGCCTGTGGGACCTCTCCTAGTATGATTTTTTTTCTAGGTTCATCCATTTTCCTGAAAATAACAGAATTTTATTTTTCCGTACACTGAATAGAACTCCATTGTGTATCTCTACCCATTCATCAGTGGATGGTCATCTGGGCTGATCCCATTTCCCAGCTACTGTGAATAGAGCAACAACAAACGTAGCCGAGCAAGTATCTCTGTAGTGAAGAGTGGAGTCTTTAGTGTATATGCCCAAAGTGGTCTAGCTGGGTCAAATGGTAGGTCTACTTTTCGATTAAAAAAATTATTTATTATTTAATTGAGAGAAGAAAGAGAGAAAAGGAGAGAATATATAGAATATATAAATAGAATATATAAATATTAATATCTAATTATAATATAATTAATAAATATAGACTATATAAATATATAAATGGGCATGCCAGGGCCCCCATTCACTGCATACAAACTCCAGATGCATGTGCCACCTTGTGTATCTGACTTTAGATGGGTGCTTGGGATTTGAACCCAGGATGCCATCAGACTTTGCATGCTAGTGCCTTTAACCACTGAGCAATCTCCCCAGCCCTATTTATTTCTTATAGTCTTATATCCCCTTTCCCCAGGTCCCAATTTCCCTGAGGGCCTTCCTCCTCAGAATGGTTTTTGGTATTCACTGTGGGGTAATTAGAGCCTCTGGTCAGTCTCTGTGGGAGGAGGGGCTATGCCTCAGGATATTCCTACCCACCCTGTAGCTCTTACAGTCTTTCCACCCCCTCTTCTGCAATGATCCCTAAGCCATGGCAGGCTTGTTAGTATCTGATTTAGTGTTGAGTTCTCTGTAGCCTCTGGATTTCTGCTTTGATGGGTTTTGCTTAACCACAGTGTCTCTGGCAGTTTCCCTGGATCTGGTTGTCAACTAGCAGTGTGAGCAGTACTTAACGTTGCTGCGTACTCTACCATTTCTTCTTATCTCTGTATGATGTGGTAGAGGTGGCCTGTCTCATGGTGGGAAGTTGGCTATCTATTCTTGTTGTATTGATGGATCCTGGATCTCTCCAGGATTCTCTTATCTGTAAAATAAAACAGTTTCTCTAACCATGAGTGAGAGTAGCTTTGATTAAGGAGGATGTGCATAGTTTCATGTGATTTGAGAAACTTATTGGTGTGTATGCCCACTTTTCTTATCCAGAGAGTATGAGGACTTCTCTCTGGTGTCTGTGATTTTCCTGGCCATGAGATTCTGACTTTGTTCCCAGTACCAAGTATGTGCTCTCTCCCACTGAGCAGGCCTCCTGTCCAGTCAGATGCCATTAGTGCACAGGTGCCTCCTTCTTTATTTTCTTGAGGTAGGATCTCACTCTAGCCCTAGCTGACCTGGAACTCACTCTGTAGTCCCAGGCTGGCCTTGAACTCATGGCGATCCTCATATCTCTACCTCCTGAGTGCTGGAATTAAAGGCCTGCACCACCATACCCAGCTAGGTGTGTACTTATTAATTTACTGAAAGAGAGAGAGAGAGAGAGAGAGAGAGAAAGAGAGAGAGAGAGAGAATGAATTGGCATGCCAGGGCCTCTAGCCACTACAAACAAATTCCAGATGCATGTGCTACCTTGTACATCTGGCTTTATGTGGGTAATGGGGAATTAAACCCAGGTCCTTAGACTTTGCAAGCAAGTGCCTTAACTGCTGAGCCATCTCTCCAGCCCTGAGACAAAGAATGGGCACACCAGGGCCTCTAGCTGCTGCAAACAAACTCCAGACACATGCGCCACTTTGTGCATCTGACCCCATATGGGCACTACGGAGTCGAACTCTGGTTATTAGGTTTTGCAGGCAAGTGCCTTAACCACTGGGCAAACTCTCCAGCCTGGTCTTCACTTTTTTAACTGAGTGTGTTTCCTGCATTGTTTTGGGTACCTCATGAGTCTCCCTGACCAACAGATCACTGTGGGGGAGTAACCCAATTCTGGTCCTGTAATTTACCAGCCAGAGCCAATGGTTTTAGGATTAAGCTTTCTTTACCTTCTATACTGATACTTCTGTCTGGATTATCTCCCCCCTCCTTCATCTCCTTTACTGGGGTCACATCTTGTAGAACGTTATATATAGGTTATTAAAGACCCGTTCCTCCTCTTGGTTGGATGTCCTAAGTCTTGCTTTTGGGAGCAGAGTAGATGAGCAGGAATCCATGCACTCTGCCCACATGTGGGTGTACCTGGCTCCCGTTAGTGCTTGGAGCTTCCAAACTGTTCTGAGTGCCTTGAGAGAAACAAGCCTTCTGTAGAGACAGTAGCCAAAGCAGGCTGAGCATAGTGGCTCCTCAGAGGAGGTGACTCACAGCTGTGTTGAAGGGCATACAGGAGCCTACCCCCAGAGGGCAGTGGCAGGAAGGCACTGGAAGGATTATGTGGCTGGAACAGAATTGGGGGGCACCTTGGATCTTTAATATAGATCCTTAAAAGATAATTTGGCTTTTATTCCGAGCACGGCATGGAAGCGTTCAAGGGTTTAAAGCCGAGGAGTGAAGCACCTCACGGTCTCGACTGAGGGGTCTTGTGCAGGCAGGGAGGACAGCCAAGGGCACTGTTGATCATCGAACTAGACTAGAGTGGGCAGTGGGTGTGCTGATTCGTATTAAGGCCTCAAGCAACACGCTGGGAGTGGGACTAGTATAGGAGCTGTCAAAAGCCTGATCTCATTATTGGCTTCCAGCTTCTCTGTGTAGACCTCGTGGGCAGAGTCCGCCACCCTAACTGCCCACTATTAGGTGACCTTATTTTGTGCTTGCTGGTTTTCTCTCTTGTCCAGTCTGCACCCTTACTTAGACTGTGTTTCTTCTTGATCTCCTCTCAGGACCAGTGGAGACTAGTGGGTCGCCCCAAACTGCTTGCTTTCTACAGGTGCCCGTGGAGCCATCTTGCTCCAGTCCATGCATGTGAGTGGTTTGCCAGCCAGGCTGCTTTTCTCCTCAGAGCCTCAGTCCCTTTGCTAAAGTGCTGCTGTCCTAGTCAATCTGAGCTTGGGGCTCGGGGAGGACTGGGCTGGCTGACTGCCACTGGAGGCTTCTTCCCTGGCTTTGAATTCTTGTCATGCTGGATTTTGTCTCAGCTGTGCCACATCTGGTCAATTTACAACAGCTGGGGCCACATCCCCTGAAAATAAGGGGCCTGTGATGGCCTCTCCTGAGGCTTCATATAGAGCTGAGTAAGCCTCAGTGAGTAAATAGAGGACACTTGACATAGCCAGGAAGGAGTTTGGGACAGGACAACAATGCCTCCTTGGAAGGATTGCCCGGCCTTTGGTGACATGAAGCCTACAGGGCCTGTGAGGGTCCCTGTGAGGATCAGAGCAGGAAGCATAGAGGTATCCCCGAAATAGACATGGAAATGATGACCCAGTCTGGCCTAGGGCTGAGCACGGCTGTGCCTTTCCTCTGAGACCATGCAGGCTGCTGGTCTCCAGGGGTCCACTGCTTCAGGCAGAAAGTTGTAAGTTGGCATGTTGTCCCCTTTGTGACATGGGCCTCTGCCATGCCAAGCACTGCTTCCCCACAGCATCTGCCTGTTGGCAGGAGATGATTTATCTAGAACATTCTGTGATTTCATCCATCCTGGATTAGCACTCTTTCAAGCCACAGTGGAGAACTGAGGAAGCCCAGTGCCACTTCTGTGGGAACTGAACTTTGATTGCATGGGGAAGCCCGCCCATCCAGAGTCCGTGATTGGTCAGCTCGAGTGGAGATGAAAGACGCAAGTTGGTCCATGGTGTGTTCAGCAAGAGCCTCTGGCAGGAGCCTGGTCCTGCTTGGCTCAGTGGGGGCCGATTGCTGTTTATGGTCACAAGGTTGACAATGTCTCCTTTGAAAGTCACTGAGGGTAGAACTCTTGTATAATCCTTTTCGGGAGGGAGAGGGTTTCTTTTTTAAAAACATCTTTTGGAAAATAAAAGAAATGCAACTCCCAGAAGCTTAATTTGTGAGCAATGTCACTATAAAGGTCACCAGGCTCTCAGCCCCACCCCTAACACTGTGCAGGGCTGTATCCCACATCTGCTATTCATGGAGCCAAAGTTTAGTGTAGGGAGAGTGCTGCAGGTCCCTTGGGCCAGCCACAGCCTGAGGAGGAACCTCCCCGCATGGGGTTTGAGGAAGTCACGGAGAGCTCTTAGCTAAGCTTTGGAATAACTGACCAGAGGGGCAGCACAGGAAGCACTGGGTGACCCTTCTCAGCAGCTGCTGCGGCAGCATGCTGACAGTGACCTCATCTCCCTCCCTGTCTTCAGGCCTGGCTGGCGGTGGGGCCTGCAGATTGCAGGCTGCTGAGCCCCGGGAAGGGCTGCAGGGAGCAGCTTCCTACAGTTGCTTCTCCAGGAGATCAGTTCTTTCAAAGCTTAATCTTGGATGGTGGGATTTCTTGACAACTGATGGAAAATTGAAATGGAATAAATATCTAGGCCAGGAACCCCAGCAGGAAAGCCTTTTTGATGGGAAATCTAAGTAGGCCTGCTCGGAGACACTCAGGCAGAAGTGATCGCACATGTGGGTTGGTTGTGAGGTATTTGTCCTTTGGCAGGAATAAGGAGGACTCCTCCAAAAGGATGTGAGGCTCACCGTCCTTTAGCAGAAGACCCATGCCTTCAGCTTAGGAAAGCCAAGCAAATGCATCAAACACATCTGCCTGCTTGCAGTTATTTTCTTGTTGCTAGGACAAAGCATTTGATCAGAATCAGCTCATGGGAAGCTTACAGTTTTTTTTAATATATATTTTTAAAATATTTATTCATTTTCAAGCAGAGATACAGAAAGAGAGAGAGAGAGAGACAGACAGACAGCACCAGGACCATCACCTTGTGAGTCTGGCTTATGTGGGTACTGGGGAATTGAACCCAGGGCCTTAGACACTGGAGGCAAGTGCCTTAACTGCTGAGCCATCTCTTCAGCCCAAGCTTACAGTTTTGAGGGGAGACTTCATCATGGCAGGAAAAAGCATGGCAGAGGAGAGGCTGGGCATCACATTTTGCCACAGCAGCTCAAAGATAGCAGTAAGAGTGAGCTGGCTCTGGCTAGGATGGGCTGGATTATAGTAAGAAAACTTGGAATTCTGTTTGTGATTGGCACTCCCCTGCCTGGCCTCAGAACTCTGCCCCTCCCAGGATGCATTTCTTTTATTTTCCCCCTTGACACACCTTCTCGGGTAAGGCTCCACTTCCCAAATTGCCACTAGCTGAGGATTGTGAGACTTAATCACAAACACATGAGGCTATTGGGAACAGCTCACATTCAAACTGCCACAGACTGCATCTGCCTAATTCTCAGGTAACAGGATGTCAGAGCCCAGGGCCAGGTAGGCCTGGGCAGTGCTCTGGTAAGCCATCTACCAGGTAGTGAGTCTGGGTTGGTCTTCCCTGAGCCTGTGTCCTATTTCTCATGAGGTAAGAATTGGACATCTTCCTTTCTTTTCCTTTTCCCCTTTCCTCCCTTCCTCCCTCCTTCCCTCCCTCCTTCTTTATCTTTTCTCTCCCTTATTCCCTCTCTCCCTCCGTCCGTCCGTCCGTCCTCCGTCCGTGTCTATCCATGTTGAGTGTAAGTATGGATGTGTACATGGCCATAACATGTGTGTGCCATTGCATGCATGTGGAGGCCAGTGGAAACTTTTGGGTGTTAGTCCTTGCCTTCCATCTCATTTGAGGCAGGGGCTCTTGTTGCTCACTGTTCCTTTTGTCCGGCTAGCTAGACCATGAACTTTCTGGAAGATTCTTCTGTATCCCCCTTTCTTGTCATAAGTATTGTGGATTATAGTGTGTGGCTTTTATGTGGGTTCTGGAAATCAAACCCCAGGTACCCCATGTTTGTGTTTTGTGCAAGCTCGTTATCCCTTGAGGCATCTCCCTAGCCCTGGGCCTCCATCTGAGTGGAGAGCACTGAGCAGAGGCAAGTGTGTGGAGCGATGTCTCTGCTCCTTGTGTTCATGAGCAGGATCACTGTCTCACTCCCATCTGAAGCATCACTGGAGACATCCTGGGAGGGGCAGAAGTCGGAGGCCATGCAGGGGAGTGCCAGCCACATACAGAATTCCAAGTTTTCTACTAGCCACAGATAAAAGAAGTAACTATTAGTGTTAATAATACAATGTATCTAATCTGATTTTCCAAAATACTGTCATTTTAATGTGATCAATATAAATAAATTACGAGATATTGTCTGTTCTTTTTCAGTAGTAAGCTTCTAAGATACAAGGAGAATGTTACCTCCCGGTGGGTCTGTTGGATTTGAACACAGTTCAGTGCTTGTTAACCGTATGTGGCTGTCATCGTCTGTCATGGGCAGAGCAGGGTCAAATCACTGACCTGAGGTCACACTGTTAGGTACTTCATGGCTGAGCACAGCCTACATACAGCCTAGGATGTAGGGAGGTCTTAAGGTGTGAGTGTAAGAGATGAGATGGGGAGTCAGCCTTTATTGAAGAGGCTTGTCTCTGTCAGTTGGGTAGCCTCCCTGTGCCACCTGGTAAAGGATGGCTTGGACAAATAGATGGCAGAAGCAGGGTATCAGCTTGGTATTTTGTATGCATATGCAGCTGAGCCAGATTTGAGTGGTGTTGAGGGATTTATACTTCATTCTACTGTGGGCAAGTTTGGGGTAGGTAGAGGTTGTACCATGTGCTTAGTTCCCCTCAGTGGGGAGTGCCTCCATTCCCCCCCAGCCATGCAGAGAGCCTGAGGTTTTGAACGACAGGCTGGAGTCCTCAGGGAGTTCATGGCCTACTGGCAGCCTAGGCTCTCTTTCCAAGCCATACACAGAAGCTGAGGCTGTGAGCTGGACCCCTTGGAGAATTCCTGGCACATGCTATGGGCCCAGGGGCTCAGACGGGACAGGGCAGGGCTGCTGGCTCTGGTCAGCCTCTGGGACTCTGACTTGCTGTGTACCTTCCCTCACTGGCAAGGAAAGGAGCTTCTCCACAGCTCTTCTGGCAGACAACTGAGTCAGAAATGGCTTCCTGTTCTCAGGAACCCAGAAAAGCAGATGCAGTGCTCCTGAGTCAGGCTGTGAAGGAAGGTAACTGATAATCTGGTCCCAAGGGCTGAGGTGGGGCAGGTCACATAACTCCTCTGGGCCTCACTCAGATTCCGAGTATCACGTGAAGGAGTGTAGGGACCTGCAAAGATTAGCACATATGCTCAGTAAACTATAAGCCATTGCTCTGGAATCCAGGATCACCAGTTCCCTTGAGTGGGCAGGGACCACCAAGAGAAAGCCCAGATGCCTGGTCCTGGGCACAGCCTGGTCCTGCCATTCATCTGACAGACTTTATGTCACATGTCTGTCACACACCCCCCCCCACTCCCAGGACTGCATCCTAGGAGTTTTGGGGGCTTTGGGGCTCTGCTTGTCCCTCATAAAAAGGCAAGTCATGGTGGCAGAGCTGACCATGGAGTCCAGATCTCTGTCTTCCCAGCCTAATGTCCCCTCACCCTAGTTGTCCAGTGTCCCTGAGGGAAACAGACTGTGATAGTGGTCAGAAGGCTGCTCCAGTCACCAGAGACATGCAGCTTCAGAGGCCTTCTTTGGTTGGGGCTGTGTCTGTCCTCTAGGAACACCAGGCACCCAGCAAGTGGGAGGAACCTGGAAAGACTGGAAAGAATGTTCTTGAGTATGCTAGGTTTGGGTTTGGAGTCCTAATAAACATGGATGCTGGGAGGGCAGGCTGAGCTCGGAGCCACTTTACAGGGCTCCAGGAAGGGGCTTGAGGCTCAAGCAAGTCTGTGTCCAATTTGTTGGCATTGGGCACCCCTGGGAACTGGTTTGGAAGAAGGGTCCATGGGTTCAAATTACCTCCTTTCTGAAGTGGAGATGGGCACGAGCTCACCGTGTACATGTTGTGGGCAGGTGAGACATAAGCCTCATGACCCAGGTCTGTAGGGACCTGCAGCTTGTGCTGCAGCTGGGGACTATTCAGTACCAGCTCATTTCGGTCTCAGTGTTCATGGGGGCTGTGTGCCAGCAGAGATGCTAAGGGTTAGCTTTGCCTAAGGGACTTCTGGACTTGGCCCAGAGTATCCCAGGTTGGTGGAGGGAGGAGGGTTAAAAGTTCCAGGCTTGAGCAGGGAACTGTTCTCCAGATACTTCTGGGGGGATGTGTAGGAGATGAGGCTGCTAGTCAACCTCCTGGAAGAGCATGAGTCCTGGGGTAGATTAAGGTCCACAATGAACCCTTCTTAAGGGCCTAAAAATGTCCACAGATAGCTTCCAGCTCACATTGGGCAGTTCGCTGACCAGCGCCTAGCATTGCTCAGCCATTTGATGGGAATTTGGAATTTGGCCTCCACTCCAGATCTGCCACATCAGAATCTGTATTTGGACATGATCAGCTTAGCTTTTGAAGGGGCCTGGGATGTGGGAAGGTGCTTCCTGTGGGTGGTCACTGGTTTATATTTGGTCCCAGGCAGGCCCTCTACACGTTCCTCTTGCAGCTGGAGACGGCAGCTTGTCCCTGTGCTAGAGCCTTACCTGGCCAACTTCCCCTGCTGTATGGTTTAGGTCACCTGTCTGGTCAGCCTCCTGCCATTGTCCCTTCTTCCTAGGAATGAGGACAGCATGGTTCACTGGAGCCTACACATCTTTGCTCAGCATATAAATAAGCATAGTGATGGCTTCTGTCATGTCAGGCATCAAATCCCTGCACTTTGCATTTGTGTTCTGTACTTCACTGTGCTCTGTAGGAAGGAATGAGGTTTCAGAAAGGGGGCACAGCTCTCTGGCCCCACCCTGACCCTGCCTCATGAGAAAGTGGCAACAGAGCCGCCCCTCTGTCTGATGACACATGTAGCTTCAGTGCCAGGCTAGTCCTGGTAAGTGTGGGATGGGGGGACAGAAGGACGAGACAGACAAAGGCCATGTCCTGGATGGCTTGTGATCTGGGGCCATCCTCACACGATGTTCAGAAACAAGGATGAAAGAGAATGGACCTGGATTTGACCTTTGCCCCCTCAGTATGGGAATTTCTTAGGACCTCTTTATTCAAAGGCTACTTTTCACTTGGTCCTGTCTTATTACTGGAGTGAGTGTTGGTGTAGTAACCCAGCAGTGCTGTGTGATAAGCATGAAAGTCAGCCCGGGAGGGCCTGTACTGTGGAGGTCATTGAATACTGATTTTGGATTTTGAATGGATAGACAGGTGGATGGACAGACTAATAGAAAAGGGCCTGTTCCCCCCCCCCCCAGGGCAAATCAGCTGCTACATTGATGCTATTTAATGGCAAAGGTGACGTCCTTCCTGGGCAGTACAGGTAGTTGCATAACATTGTCCTCGTAGCCATAGAAAGTGTCTCTGTGGTATAAGTTTCACACAAGCAGAGACTGTCAAGTTCAGAGTCACTACCACAGTCACAAGGCCAGGAGTTGTTCCAAGACCTATTCTTGTTGTTCTCCCCATCACGTGGCCTGGGCAGGGATCAGGATGCCAGGCCCATGCTATCTCAGGTGTCCACACAGGGTTTAGGGCTGGTTTGCCGGGCCTTCCCTGGGGTGGACACACGGTGCTGTCAGTATGAAGACACCTGACAGGATTGGGGAGAGGTGCCCAGTGCTGGATGACAGCTGGGATTGCACTGAATATTGCCGAGGTAGCCTAGTCTGGCTCCTGCTGCACCAGCTGTCCGAGCTGTCTAGACAGTCTGAGGTGACAGTTGTCACTATTGTGGATGAAGTAGGCTAAAACTGGATTATTACTGAAATCCGAGACTCTAGTTTGGAGCAGTGACTGAATGAGAGCACTAAAGGTGGCTTTGATGAAGCCCAGTAGCCTCCCAAAGGGACAGTCACATGAGGTAGTAGGTAGGATGGAGAAAATTAAGGCTTCCCTCTATCCCTTACCTGGACCTTCCCCGTGGCTCCATCCTGGAGGCCCAGAGCAGCTATGACTCTGCTCAGGGCCTACCAGCAAGGAGAGGCACAGGGTGATGGCTCTCTGCTGGAGGCCTGGCTTTTAGGGGGGAGCTGGGCTGGGCTTTGTCTTCTGTGCAGGTATGGTGGGTCAGAGGGAGGCCCCGAGCTTCTCTCATCCTAGGCCTCTGACCTTCCTTCCCTTGAGCCTGTGCAGGAAGGCCACGGAGAGCACCCTTGTCACAGAGCGAGGCCTTGCAGAGTGTTTTCAGGGGGATGAAGCCCAGTGTCTCGGGATCTATGGGGGTTTGAAACACCTCATTAGAGCTTTGTGAGTGGACCCTGGGACCTCTCTCTGAGGCAGGCATTCCAGTGATGGTGCCAGCTTGTATCTCAAACTTTCTAGATCAGGAGTCTGCAAGCCACAGCCCATAGACCAGCCACTCTACTGCCTGATTGTGTAAGTGACATGTTATTGCTGCAACAGCAGAGACCCCATGGCATAGAGAGCCTGATTACTTACTCTCTCGCCCTGTTTCTCAGTACTCCTATTTAGGAAATAACAGGATTTACTTAGAATTTCTCACCAAAAGCTGGTCCTTGAAAGGGCCTGAGACTATTATCTTGGTGGACAGGAATGTGACAGTGACGTGAGGTGACCCACCCAGTTGTCTTGGGACTTGTCTCACCCTAGGCTGGCTCCTGTGTGGCCATTCCTTTGCTCCTCAAGTGGCAAATAAGAATGCTGGCGGGCAGGGTCTGCTGAAGAGGAGCGCCCAGGGCACTTGTGTTGGGATGGGTTGAGTATTCCGCCTGTCTTGGTGCACAAGAGCACTGTGTTCCCATTGGCTGGAGCCTTGCTCAGGAAGCATCTGGGGCTGCCTGTCCCGGTGCTGTCCTTCCCAGGCTGCCTGTCCAGTCCCAGTGCTGTCCTTCCCAGGCTGCCTGTCCAGTCCCAGTGCTGTCCTTCCCAGGCTGCCCTCAGTCATTGCTTAAGGAATTGGGACCAGAGCGTGTTCATGCTTTCTTTCACTAGCTACAGTAGAACAAACCCCAAACCCAAATAGCCAGAGCAGCTCTGGGATTCTCTTTAGTCAAGACAAACCTCTGGAAAGTTCTCCTTGGATGGTCTTATGTGTTTCTGGGCTCCAAGGTGGACAAGCAGCTCGGAAGTCACTAATGGAGATTACTTTGTGGTAAAAGAATTTAGCCTTGCAAGATGGTTTTCCAGCAGCTTTGAAAACATAAGGGTGGGGATGGTTGGCTTCAACTTTTAAAAGCCTCATGTGGCTGTGGCTCTATCCTGCGCTCCACCTCAAGCTCAGTCAACAGAGGCCTATCCCAGGTTTGAAGCTGTCCCTGTCTGAGAAACCTGCAGCAACCAGCCAGAGCCTGGGAGACCTCTTTAGGAGCTGCAGTGGACCCGTGATTATGCTTAGAAAGCTCTTACTAGGTCCAAGAACAACTTGCAGCATAGCTGTTGGGTCAGGCCCTGTTTTGAGCTCACGAGTGTTGAGGGCATGAGGAGCAAGGAGGCAAAGATGATCATGAGAAGGCTCCCTCCCTGCCCTCTGGGGCCAGCCATGTGGGGGAACAGCTCTGCTTATCACTGAACAGCCTGAAGAGCAGAGGTGGAGGGAGTTATGATTTTCCAAAGGAGTTTAGTATCCAAGGCTATAGAGGCAGGCCCCCACGTCCTATAAAGTAAGCACCACTGTGTGCCGGATGCTGGGGTTGGGAGCATGCTTTGAGCTCCATCCCTGCCTGGGAGAGAGGTGAGAGGTGCACAAGCAGGTATCTGAGATGAAGCATGTGCTAAACTGAGGTGCCAGAAATATTTGAGAGGTCCTTGAGAAAGAACCAAAGAAGCAATGAAATTGCAAGCCCTGCTGAAGCTCTAATGGTACCAAGTGCTGTTCTAAATCGTCTCCGTGGGTACTGACCCTCTGTCAGCCCCAACGCGAATGCAGCTGTTCTCATGCCAGGACACAGAAGTATGGAGATTTGAGGGAATGACTTGCCTGAGGCCATGGCACTATTGGCAGGTGTGGGATTGGAACTCCAGGTGTGGCTTGGAGTGAGTGCTAAGGCTGGACATCACAGTCCCCGAGGAGTATGGGGGCTAGACAGAGGTGAGGCCCTTCAGCTCAAAGCACTCACCTGCCTGGATCGCTGGGGTGAAGGTCAGGTAAGTTTCTCAGGTTGCTCAGCTAACATGCTACCAGGGCTTGGCATTGGCAGTGCACCAGAGGGAGCTGCTGGACTCTTCTGAAGTCTGTGGTCCGGGGCCCCTGCTGAGGTAGCCCCGGGCTTTGGTACTGGACCTATTTGGTGGTACAGTGAACAGCAGCGCAGAATATGGAGCAATGGCATCCCCGTGTTGATCAGTGTTTTCTTCATGTCTAGCAAAGGAACTCACTGCTGCCCTTACCCTGCACAGGACTGTCTGCTGAGTGAGGCTGAGAACTGAAGACATCACCGTTTATAACCCAGATGCTGCCAGAGTGGCTGCCTAGTTCTGGGCCTCTAATGTTTGTGGTTAGTCTGACCTACATTTCATCACGGCTATTTTCAGTGGCCAACGAGGAAAAGGTCAAGATAGAAAGGAGCCTACCAGGCCGCCAGAAGGTTGTGAGCTGCCTGGGAGCACGACCTTCGGAACAGGTGGAGTTGGTGTGACTGTAGCTGTGGGGCTTTGAGCAAGTCACTGAACTTCCCTAAACTTCTGTTTCTTTTTTTAAAAATATTTTATTTATTCATTTTCAAGCAGAGAGAGAGAGAGAGAGAGAGAGAGAGAGAGAGAGAGAGAGAGAGAGAGAGAGAGAGAGAGAACACACCAGGGCCACTACTTTGTGTGTATGTGGGTACTGGGGAATTGAACCCTGAGCCTTAGGCACTGGAGGCAAGTGCCTTAACCGTTGAGCCAACTCTCTAGCCCAACTTCTGTTTCTTCATCTTTGAAAATAAGTAAAACCATGTCTCATGCTCAGGACTTAATGGCATATAATGAGTGTCCAACTCACAGGAAATACTAACATTCTGGCTCATCAATCTGAGGATTTTTCCAAGCTTGATATGTTAGTGTATGCCTGTAGTCCCATCACTCAAAAAGCTACGATAGGAGGATCACTAAAATAATAAGACCCTGTCTCAAAAGGAAGAAAAAAAAGTAATTTCCAGATTCATTCACTTAATGTTTCTCCTGGCGCCAAAGTGAATACATACAAATAAGAAGTTCAAAAGCACAGAATGTGAAATTTCCCTTAAGTCCACCTACAGAAGTGGCCGGCCATGTTTGCTGTTTGGTGTGAACCTTTGCAGTTCTTTTGCTGAACAGTTATAACTAAATAATGAAGGCTCTTGACACACTTTTTAGCCTCAGGAGGCCGTTCAGTCTTCAGGTTCAAGAACAGTCTGCATAGGCCATGTGTGGCGCAATGACAAGAAACACAAGTTTGCTTCTCAAAGGGAAGAATGAAAGAACCATGAATTAAACAGACAGTACATATGCTTCATATGTTTCTCGCTGTACAATAAGAAAAAACAGACATATAGTTTAAAAAAAAAGTTCTTGGCCCCTTGCAAGAAAAATTGGATTCTTTTAGGCTGTTTGAGCCAAACTCTAGGAATTTGTTATTTCCTTGGTTTGTAATGATGCTGCTTTTTCTTAAACATCAACTTTCTCAAGTCCACAAGTGCAGGCAGGCACTGCTCTTCTGAAGGGATACCTTTGCTGGCCACGCTGAGCTCTGAGCACGCTTGTCCAGGTGTTTGCATCTTGTCTGTGAAGCACAGTACCTTCCATTGTCATTCCTGCACCAGGACTCTGACCACCGACTGGACAGTGCCCGCTTATGTCATGATTTCGTTCCCGATGCCGCCTGCACCCTAGGGGAACTGCTCTGTGTCATTTCCTTCAAGCCACCCCTTCTGATATGGCCACAGTGGCTGAGCACACCTACACTCCTGCTGCAGAAGGGCTCCTGGGGAGGTTGGCCTCATAGTCATTCGAGGCCTGTGAGTCCATGTGGACTGCCACACGTAGAGGGATCTCTGTTTTCTGTAAGTCCAGATGCACCTGAACAGCTTACTGTCTTCCATGGTCTTGAGCAGAATCTAGGGCTCACCCTTTATACTTATAAAGGGTCTGTTTCATTTCTCTCTCTCTCTCTCTCTCTCTTCCTCCTTTCTTTCCTTCCTCCCCTTCATATCTTTCTGGGGACCTATGATGTGCCGGGTACCACAGAGCAGGAAAAATGAAAGAAAAAACCATCCCTCCCTCTCTATGCATCTATCTAGGGGCAGTTCTGCTTAGTGCATACTTGCTTGGTATAGGCACTGAGGATACAGTGTGGAGCAGGATGGCTGAGGGCCTTGCCCTCTGGAAGCTTCTGTCTAGTGTAGATAGACAATAAGGAAGAACAAAGAAGATCATGTCAGACAATGCTGTGAAGACAGGAAATTTGGAAAATGGCAGAGGTGGTGGGCAGAGATGCAGGAAGGCCATCCCTGAGACGGTGGCGCAAGGAACCTCTGCAGACTGGCCAAAGCTAACCATGGCTGGGCAGAGTGCCTGGCAGAGAACAGGAGCTGGCTGTCCACCATACTAGCTGAACCCCCTCCAGGATTAGGAAGCCCTGCTGCCACTAAGTGGTACCCTGGATGTTGACAGCCAGTCCCTTGGAGTAGCAAAGCCCACTCCAGGGATGTTTTCCAGAATCCCAACACTGGCTCTTTCTTATTCCTCAGCATCTCCTAAGCCTTGCTGCTGTTGGCCCAAGAAAGTGGAGGCAACTAGGGAAGTGTTGGACTCAGAGCCTGTAGTTTGCCTGCTACCAAGAGGGCTCTGGCTTCCGGGCCTCTTGTCAACTGGGGGATCTTGGTGCAGCTGTGTGCTATGTGAGGGGTGTATCATGGGGGTGGTCTTGGGTGTGTGTGGAGAGAGAAATGGCTGTGTTTGGAGTCTAGCCATGTGACCTGAATGTGATAGAACACTGTGGAAACTCCTCCCTGCAGCCAGGACTGTCCAATATAGCAGTGAGGTTATAAACGGCTCCTAGCTGGACCTGGGGAGGCAGTGCTGGCCCTGAAGCTCTGAGCCATGTCCCTATCACCTGAGACAGAATGTCCCAGAAGCTTGGGGCCTGTGTGCGATGTGGTTTGTGTAATCTGGGTGCTGTTTGGGGAGCTGTGGTCCCTGTCAGTGTTGAGTGTTGGCCAAGTCATCATCATGCCATCTTGCCTGTCTTGCTTTTAAAAACCGGTGACCTGCTGTGAACTCACCAGGCTCAATGTGGACAGGGTGAGGATCAGTCACACAGTACCTCCTCATGCTTCTCGTAAGTGGCTGGCTCACTTGGAGCTTGGGAAGAGACCATCAAAGGCCCCTGCCAATGCTACCTCCATTTTCAGAGCTTAGTAATACAAGGGAATGGGGTTTTGACACCACACAGCAGCATGTTTGGAGGGAGACTCTCCATCCCGGCTGTCATTCTGAAACGTCCCCTCCATGTGCAGTGTCACCCTGGTGCTGGCCAGGAGGGATGTGGGAGGGATGACTCAGAGGTGGGCTCTACTTCTAGTAACTATTCTGTTTGTTCTGCTGAAAGTGGAAAATCAGCCCTCATCGCCCCTGGCATCACCTTCCTCCCACCTGCAGTCCTTTGGGAACTAGAACTCCCTCCTGGGAGTGCCCTTTCCTCCCCACCCTCTCCTGCATGGCAACCATCAGTCGGAAGCGTCCCTTTCCTGGAGCTCCTGTTTTTTCCAGTGTGGTCTGGTCACGTCCTGGCCTGAGACCAGTGTTGCTGCTCAGGCCTGGGGTTAGGAAGGACAGCCAGGCTTTGGGTCTTTATGATCTTTCTGGGTCCTACCTTGTCTCCTGAGGATCACCGTTGTACTTGGCATGTTTCAGGTATGACATTCAGATCATGTTATGTGCTTTTCTCATTTAATGCTTTGTAATTACTTCCTTTGGGAATGATACATGCCTTTTTCTTTAAGATAGCACCCAGGAGCCAGTTTGACTGAGGAAGGGCACCCTGACTGGTAGCTGGTATCCCATGAGTTCCTGGACTGCTCCCAGCACCTGTCATCCCTGTGTTTACAGAGCAACCTGGCAGGCTCTGCCTCAGGAAGGGACTGACTGGAGCTGTCTGGCAACCTTTTGGAAGCCTGCCAGGTGTAACCCAGCCCCTGAGGTTTACCAACTGAGCATCTGGCTGGTGCCAGTCAGTGTAAAAGCAAGCTGAAGTGTTCAGCAGCGCCAGCCCTGAACTGGACAGCAGGCCTTCCAGACATGGTCATTACATGGGCTTCCCCCTGTGCCCATCACCTCTAGGTCATATTCATGCACCCCATTTCATCCTTCCTCATGGGGTCCCCTGAGATATGCTTTGCTCTCCCCACTTAGATGACCTAAGGTGAGGTCATGGAGTAGCAGCAGCCCATGTGTCCTCTGGAAAGTGGAGGCTAGAGAAGGCCCGGACCGTCAGTGAGGCTCAGGACCGTCAGTGCCCTCTGACCCGACCCTGCTGCATCCCAGCCCTCTTGACTTAGAAAAAGACAATGGCCTAGTCTCAGAGTCCTGGAAGACACCACTTCCTGGCTGGACTTAGCTGGGTGCTTCATGACAGGAAACCATCAAGCCTGTCCACTTGTCTTCATTCCGTCCATTCAACGGAGGATGGAAGTCATCTACATAGTGTTTGGTTTTCTTTTTTGTTTTGTGGTGTGGGGCCTCACTCTAGCCCAGGCTGACCCGGAACTCACTCTCCTTCTGAGTGCTGGAATTAAAGGCGTGTGTCACCATACATGGCTACCTATATAGTTGTTTTTTTTTTTTTTTTTTTTTTTTTTTGAGGTAGGGTCTCGCTCTAACTGACTTGAATTTACTATGTAGTCTCAGGGTGGCTTCAAACTCATGGTGATCCTCCTACCTCTGCCTCCCAAGTACTGTGGGTCTACATTGTTTTTAAGAGCAAGCCCCTGATGGTGTCTTTGGGGCACATGAGATATAGACAAGTAGTCTAGAGGCTCTGTGCAGGGTCTGTGGGACTCAGTGGAAAAGTGCTTCCTGGCTTCATGTGCATGTGGGGCACGTGCCCCTCCCTCTTTATCCCAGGCACAGTCTTCCATGGCCAGGGCATCTGGATCCCCCCTCCGTTTCCCCCACAAAAAAACGTTGGGCCATTCTATTTACATTTTCTTGAAAAGATTTGTGTGGTCAGGTCCACCCCAGTGTAGAGTGCCCTGGGCATATGCAGTCACAGACTGAAGGAGCTCCAAGAGGAGAGTGAGGGATCCTGGGGGACAAGCCTGTGAATTACAAATGGAAAGGGATCACACAGGGCAGGGGAGGGCATTGCTTCAGGCCCTTCACTGTGCTGCTTCGTGATTGTCCATCCTTTTTCACTGAAATGAGACAGAATATCAGCACTCAGGGACCCTTTACCTCACTCAACCCTTTGAATCTTCAGGTGAACGACTGAGATCTGGCAGAGGAAAATGGCTGGCCCATGGTCAGAGGCTGGCGATAGACTGAGACCAGATCTGAGGGTAGCTGAAACCAGGCTTCTGTCCTCGACAGTAGTGTGAACTGGGCACATCCCTGTGATGCCTGGGCCCTCAGCTTCCTGGTCTGTGAGGGGGTCTGAGTTGCTTTCTTGACTTGTCTCGCAGGCAGGGCAGGACGTGGCTATGCCGTACACATGGTGAACCCTAGCTAGCCCAAACTCTGCTCTTGAAGTTCAGGACTCCTGGGTGGGAATGGTTGAGGAATGGCCGTACACTTTCCCCTCTGCTGGTGGTCACACATTTTGCTGGGCTTAGACATGACAGACTTGGACAAATCTAGGTACCCAGGTAGGAGGCATGATGCTGTCCGTAGAGAAGTACTCATTCTTACTGTCCTTGGTAAATCATGCTGGCTTTGAAATCCTCCAAGTACACCTTATAATGGGCATTCCTGGAGGGCAGAGCCTCTTCAGCAGGTACAGTGCTGGCACACAGCAGGTGAAGTCCCTGTGGGTTGAAAGGGCCCATGGTCACTGTAGGCAGCAGGCACTGTGTGCCCTTTTCTGTGTCTGCACTCAAGAAGCAGGGGTCACTACAGACCTGAAGCTGAGGCTGGGTGTCTTCACCTGCCCATTTTGCTCTCCTGAGTGGTCAAGTCCCTGGGCAAGAAGTCAGCTGTCCATTCCTGCTTCTTTGTGGTTCCCCCAGGTGGCAGTGAGGGGGCCGCTGGGCCTGGGTAGACTCACCTTCTGAGCCTATTATGGACTCAGGCTCCCAGTTGTCTGTCAGTAGTGAAACTGGGCCACAGCTGTGGCCTTCCACCCTCTGCCCTGGTAGTCCTCAGCTGCTGCCTCTACAGCCAGGAGGACTCTCCACTCAGCTGGACCCTCACCTGGCCTCTGTCTGCACCTTTGAGTCCGTGGGCAAATCGGTTAGGATTCTTGGTCCATGGCACCTGGTAATGGATGGCTCTCAGGTAGAGTGGAGGGCTTCGTGCCTTGTCTCCTTATGGCGCAGAGGGGGAACCAAGGCTGGCAAGGGCAAAGGACTTGGCCCTGATAGATTGCACCTAGGACTCACTGCCACCTTATCTGCTGCTGGGCTGCCTTATGCAGGAAGCAGCTGAAGGCAGGCAGGGGCCCAAGTGTCGGACACAGCTGAGCTATGTGCACAGAGGCATGTAAAGCCCCCAGCACCCACCGTTTCCTGCTGTCCTTCCTTCTTGCCTAAAGAAATGTTTTTTACTGCTAAAATGCTTTTACTGCCATTGATGAAGGCACAGAAAATCCCCTCTCATATAAATGCTTTCCTGTCAGATAAGCCTCTATCTCTTAAATAGATATCTCTGTGAGGGTGGGGGCAGGAGATGGGGGATTGTCGCACCAGGAAACAGTCTGTAAGTGGGCCCTCTGCAGAAGCAGTGCTTCCTTCTTGAACACAAGGAAGATACAAAGAAAACTGAGGAGGCACAAAGAGGCAGTGGGCTGAGGCTCAGATCTCAGCCTCTCTAGCTAGGTATGCACTCAGAGCCTCAGTTCCCTCTTTAGTTGTGTTTTCAGACAGGATCTCCTATAGCCCAGGCTGGCCTTGAATTCCTAATTCTCCTGCCTCCACCTCCCAAATGCTGGGGTTACAGATGCGTGCCTTTGCTTTTGTTTTAGTTTCCTCATTTGTAAAGTGGGGTTGGTGTGAGGATACCACGAGCAAAAGGGTGTGGCATAGCTAGCTTATATGGCCTAGTGGACATCAGCTGCTGTTGTCACCATCATATCCCAGCCTCACGAGCACCGTCACCCTTCTGCAATCCTCTGGCTCATAGTGCCTGGTGTCCTCTCAGGTGTCCTAGTGATAAGGCTCCTGCCCCTCATGAAGGCCTCTCACCTTCGGCCCCTCCAACTAGTAGAACTAGTTCTTCCTTGTAGGGAAAGACTTGTCTCCTTAGCACTCACCTTGAGTAGAGAAGAGCCTACAGTATGGTAAAATTATCTGATACTTAAATTATATTACTAAGAATAAAATATTCAGGCTCTATTAGGCAATTATGTCGTCTGTACCTGTCGCCCAATCATCTTGTTATAACTTTATCTCCTAATGCTATAAATATCCTAGTAGGTGACTGGATATCTGAACGCAAGTGGAGAGGGGCTAGCCTGGGACTGAGAGGACCTGCCTGGGCTCATTTCCAGCTTTGTGGTTCTCTAGCTGCAGGACCCTGAACAGGTTACTTTCTGGGCCTCAGTTTTGTCATCTGCAAAATGGTGATAACTGCCTGCCTCCTTGAGGACTTGCCAGTGTGTGCCAAGAATACCATAGTTGGCATCAGTCTGAGTTCTGGGGAGGGCACTCTCAGTTGATAAATTTTGCCATCTTCCTCTTGGGCACTGTTCACAGCGGGCACCCTTCTGCCAGTTGAGGCTAACACTGGAATCCATTTGGGACTAGCACTGTCCACATCTGCACTGTTGTTGGGATTTGGACAATTCCCCAGGGAATGTGATGGAGGAACAATCTGCCAGTAGAAGCAGCTGCTGACTCATGTGGGGAGGGAGAAGGAGAGAGGGGGTTTAGAATCCCACTGTCATTCCTGCTGCCACTGCCATGCCTGGCCAAGTGGGCCCACAGCCCCCTTTCCTGCCTGTTCAGGTGGGTGGTGGGGAGGGAGGGGCTGGCTGGTCCAAGCACTGATCAGGGACCTCCAGGAGATGGCGGTGTTTTCCTCTCTGAAGACATGAAAACTTTAAATAGCCAGGGCTGTTTTCTTCAGCTCAGCTTTGAGGTTGAAGAACAAGTGGTCCCAGCTGAAGCCCTCTGGACTTAGGGCTTCAGGATAACTGTCATTGTGTGCCTGGAGAAACTGAGGTCCAGAGAGATGAAGTCCTTTGCCCAAGGTCATTTTGTGAGCTAGATGGTGCCTGGAGAGCCAGCAGGCCCGCCCTTGCCTGGCAGTGTCCCAGCTGGCCCTCAGCCACCTCTGCAAGTTGAGAGGGCACACTCGCCCTCATCTTCTCACTGGTTCCGTCCTGTCTCCTCTGCCCTCCCCAAGCCTGAGGGACTGGCTTGTTATGGCCCTGCTTACCATGGCTTCCAGGGAAGCCACACATTCCTCAGGCTTGGGCATGTTTTCTATTCCCAAACTGGCTAATCTCAGCTAGGCCTTCGTGTCAAAGGAGCCCCGAGCAGACAGGTGAGCCCGGCCTAGTTCTGATTCAAGACTTTCAGCTGGAGGACCTTTGGCAGGTCACTTAATCTCTCTGCACCCAAATACCTGTCAGCAAAGCAGAGCAGAGCCCTGCTCAGGGGCTGTGGCCACTGTGAAGGCAGAGCCCCAGACTCTACTACTCTCCTTTCAATGGGTCTCCTTCTGGAGTATACCAGGAGGGCCGGGCAGACACCATTACTGCTGGTTTACAGATGTGGAAATGGAGGCTCCAAGGCCAAGGGAATAAGTGACGAGTTTGTGGCAGGTGGTGGCGGAGCCTGCCTAGGACACAGCAGGTTAGCTTAGCCTTTCCCCAGCCTCCCAGGTCCACCCCTCTTAGAGGTTGCAGGCTCATGGGCACTGGACACTTGGGTCTAGAGATGACCACTGCCCATCTGTCCCTTTCCATCTCGGTGTCCTGACCCAAGTTTGGCTTTTTGCCATGCCCCTGCCTGTGGTCCTGAGCTCAGAGCTCGTCAACAGATGTTCCCAGAGCCTCAGTATGTCTTTGTTTCCTCTGGAAGCTGGCATGCCTCCTGGAGAGGGAGGGAGGGAGGAAGAGAGAGAGAGCTAGAGCACTGTTGGGAAGAGGAGTGTGCCATTTTGTCTGCAGGGGCAAACAGGTTTTGAGCATCTCAGGAGAAGTGAGCCTGGGGGACTCTGGGCTGTGTGACAGCTAGGCCTCAGTCTGCTACAAAACATGTTCCCAGGGCATTTCCTGTTGATACTGTCCTTTACCCACACCCACTTCCTTTCCTCTCTCTGTCTCTAGCCTGGGCCCTCTGCTGGCTGGTAGCTGTAGCTCCTGGAATGCTAAGCTGTTCTGCGCCCCGCAACTCCTCCTGAGCCCCACAACTCCTCCGTCTGGCTGGTGTGGTCATCATGAGGAGGACCTACCTGACTGGCCAGGTTCCTACTGAGTATCTCTCTGGTGACATCAGTGACATTTTCCTTGTCTCACATTCACCCTTCCAGGCAGATGTTGAGGGTGACCCCAAGGAGACACAGGACCCCTGTGGAGTGACCTAGACTTTCCGTGTCCTCTGTTGCGTCCTCACCAGGACACTCTGAATCCAGTGGCCACTTTTGCATGTTGTTGACGTTTGTTTCTTTTGCTTGTTATGAGGGCTGAATTGTGTTCTAGGAAAGGCCCAGCACACAGTGGGTCTGAATTGTGCCAGTGGGTCCTCGGCAGATCTTTCTTCCCTCTCTTCCTCCCTCCCTTCCCTGACCAGGTGAAGAAGGTTGCGTCCATTTAATGTGGAGTTTCCAAATGCACAAGTCTGTGCTTAACTTGAAGTCTCAAAGCCCCTGGTTCTTACAGGTTCTTAAGGCCTGCGGTGTGGAGTCAGGAGCAAGCCCAGGGGCTCCGGTGGGCTGCCCACAGGTGGTGGTCTCCTAACCATTTGTTAGCATCTTTCAGGCCCAAATCTTCCACTTGTGGAATGGGATGGTGATAAAGTTGAGTCCTCCAGGGAAGTGGGCCAAGTTAAATAAGGTAGTTATTTCCACAGTGCCTGGCACAGGCTGGCTCTGGTCCCTTGCCCCCTGGTGGTATTCTCCCCTGGTGGGTACTGCTCCCCAACCTCCTCTGCCCTGGCAGGGAGCTCCTTTGAGGTGGAAGGCTCCTTGTTCTGGGCTCTCAGTGCCTGGCCCAGGTCAGCTAAAGTAGCCTTTGTGTTTGTTTGCTGAGGTTGATAAGTCATCTCTCTCATGATGCTTGGGCTGAGTCCAAGGGTGCCTCGCTCAGGATCTTGTAGATGGGGCCTCACTTTAGGCCTGGAAAGAATGGCATCTGAGCGTCCAAACTTTACCTCTGCTTGTCAGAGGCACATCTGTAGCAGAGAAAAGAGAAGAAATGTGAGCAGTTTGCCCAGAATTCCCGAGCATCCCTCCTGGCTGCTTCTGGCCTCCCCTAAAGTAATCCAACCAATCACCCTAGTATCACCAGCTCACAAACAGGAAGGGCCACCAGAGCTGGGTGATCGCCTCCGAAGGCTGGGGTGTGAGCAGCAGGGAACAGCCGCTGCTTTCTGTGGGAGACTGTCTCACTATATAACTTGTGCCTCGAGCCCTTGGCCTCACACGTGCAGATGCCCAGGGGCTGGCATGGTGAGACACCCTCAGTTTAGGGCAGGTGGGCCCTCGGAAAGCAGTTCTCCTGTCTGTCCGCTCCTTGCACACATGACTGGGGAATTGGGGCATCTCTTCCTCTCTTCTGCCCGGTACTATAATAGAGAGGCCTAAGGTGGAGTGGAGCAAATATAGCGAGACTTCACTGGAGTGGCAAAGGGAACATTCTTTTTTTTTTTTTTTTGGTTTTTCGAGGTAGGGTCTCACTCTAGCCCAGGCTGACCTGGAATTCACTATGTAGTCTCAGGGTGGCCTTGAACTCACAGTGATCCTCCTGAGTGCTGGGATTAAAGGCGTGCACCACCACGCCCGGCTGCAAAGGGAACATTCTTTAAGGCACTGAAGTGCTGAAAAGAAAGGCATGGGAGAGAAACAGAGTGTTGTTCAGCCTCGGTTCTATTGACATCTCATCTGGGGCTTCTCTTCCTGGTTGGGGTGAAGGGAGTTTTCCTGCTCCCAGGTGCTCCCAGCCGTCTCCCCCAACACTCACACACACCCACTCAGGTGCGACAGATTGAGAACCACTGACTGGGGTGGAAAACCTTGACCTTTGGTGGCTGCAGCCCTTGAGGGCTTGTCCTCCACCTGGCCTCAGACAAGACAGACCTCTCTGAATCAGGTGCTGGCAGAGGAGAGGCGCCTGCTTGGTGCCTACTTAGCTCAACCGTCACATAGTGGGCTGGAGCAAGGCGGTACAGTATCCTGCTGCCCCCAGACGCAAACATGCTGCCGGAGTTTGTCCCAGGGATGGAGTTTTTGCCATTGTTAACTTCACACTTTCTGTCCTTCCCATCCCTGAGTCCACGTCCCCACGAGCTGGAAAGAAAAGAGACATTGTCCAATGGCTGCTCGCTCACTTCTGCTGGCCCCTAGATGATGCCGGGGTCTCCCCTGAGCTCTTGCAATGAGGCCAGGCAAGTGGGCCTTCTGCCAGACAGCCGCCAGCAGTGTGCGGGCCCTGCTTTTCATAAGAAACGGCGTCTGAGCTGTACTGCCAAGGCACAGCGCCATCTTGCCCATTAATCAGGATTTCAGGATTCTTGGAGCGATCTGAGCAACTGCCCGGCCAAAGCCTGGCTCGATTGCCATCACCTGTCTGCCTGCAGCGCTGGCTGGCTGGCTGTTATCCACTGCCCCTCAACCCAGGCCTGGGAAGAAGGAGAGGGCGTTGCACCCAGGCCTGAAGCCTGTTTCAGGGGCATCTCAGCAGCTGAGAACCCTTGGGTAGAACGACTATGATTTCTATTAGCGATCTCAGTTTTTCATCTCCAATAAGAGAAGAGGAAACTGGAACAGCAAGTCCTGGTATGCCTTGAGGACGGAGGTGAGAGCAGAGTTGGCCCTGCACCCGTGGCCTCCAGGAAGTCCTCAGCTGGACCAGCTGCCCATTTCTATACTTGAGGGCTGAGGCCAGCTCCTTGCAGAGCTGGGGGCATCCTGGGACTACCCTTGAGGTTGAACCTGGTCACTACTAGAGCTGCCCCCATGGTAGATGACCACATAGAGTTGCTGTCTGCCTGTGGGTCTCAGTCCTGCTGGCAGCACTCAGGTGGCTCCATTTCCTGGCATTCTGAGGAGATTGGGCAGTCCTCACTCACTTGGGGAGAGGTGCTTTGGGCAGGGCTGGGTCTTGTAGCACAGGAGCAAACAGGACACCATGTGCTGACACCTGTGGGCCCCCTCAGCGGCCTCCCCCTTCCCTCCCCAGCATATTGATTGCTGCCCCCCCAACTCCATCCCTACCCCTTGGGTCAAGCTCCGGGGCTTTCCTGATCTTTCCAGAGCCCCAGCCACAGCTCTCTGGGAAAGTAAAAATCCCAAGGCTCTTTGGCATCCCAGGGAGGTCGCCTCCTGGGCCTCTCTCTGTGGCAGAAACCTTTGAGCGGTGTATTTTGAAGCCATTCCTGCTGGGGGGACCATGCATTCAGCAACTCGAATGCCCTGCTAATTTGGAGAAGGTTGCTGAATGCCAGGTAGGTCAGCCGGAATTAACATGCACATTTCTGAAAGCACAGAGTTGCCACCCACATCTCTGTCCATGTCTGGGCTAGGAGCTGCCCTGGAACTTAAAGGGAAGAGAGGAGGGAGAGAGAGCAGGGTGCTCCTAGTCAGTCCCTGGGGGTTCTTTTTGACTTGTTATGGGACCTTCAGGGGCTGTGACCACTGGAGGTGCTAGATTAGTGACCGTGGTCTTAGCTGACACTGGAGAGGCTGTTTTCATGTTGGCCCAGCTGTTTGGTCACTAGTTATAGAAACAGGCTCAGAGGGGCTGAGTGACCAGGCTATGGGTAAACAGCCAGAAATTTTCCAGGGTGGGGTCCCTTTTTTCTCGAGCCATGATTGTACCAGGTGTACTGGGAGCGGGCGGTGGGTGGATCTCACATTATCCCCAAAGCATTGTAACGGGGGGGGGGGGGGGGGCTCCATTGCTCCCCACATTCCTGCCCCTGTTTGGAGGCTTCTGGCTTGTAGGGAGCATCAGCTTGTTCCAGAGACCCTGGGATCAGATTTGTCTGGGGTCAGATGCCCAGCGGGCCCCTGCCTTCTTCATGTTCTCTGCCTGTGCCTCTGAAGATGGGGTGGATACTGAAGGAATCCAGCCTCTCAGTGTGCACAATTGCACCCCATCTTCTGAGCCTTCCACCTTCTCTGCTTTCCAGAACCACACTTTTAATTAGCCCAGCTCAGGATGGCGTCTCCAAAGCTCTGGGAGGTTAATACAGTGTATTGCCTTTGGAACCTTCTGCCAGTGGACACATTGTAGCCGTGAAAGGCCCACAGGATGGGTGTTTTTAATTGGCACCGTTCTCCTGGGCCCTCCGCCGGCCCTCCCACGGCTGTGTTTGGGCGGCTGGGCCTGGGCAGCGAGCTTCAGCCTGATTTAAGTGGACCTGTATGGATTCCTGCAGGCATGCTGAAAGAGCTGGACGCAGTCAGCCTGCAAGCAGCCCTGGGAAATTGGTCCGCCACCTGCAAGCGGTGAATAGTGGAGCTGCCGAGAGCCCGCAAAGCCGCCTGGGCTTCAGTGGCCCCTCGGCCCTGCCTGCCACAGAGAAAAGATTGTTTTTTTTTTCTAAAGCTGCAATTAATGTCTTTCCTTCAACCCATTGGATGTGGCTTTCTTGCTTTCAGCTGGACGGGTGGGCTCCTTGATTTCTCCGTTAACCTGAGCGCTGTAGCAGCTGATGTGTCTCTCAAGACACAAAACTGCTTTATTTCTTGTCAGCCACTGAGGACTGGGCTTTTTTGTCTTTTGTGTGTCTTTTTTGCTTGTTCTCTTTCTAGTAGCCTCTCGAGCTAGTAGTGAGAAAATAGGGCCGTGTGAGTGATTCTGCTGGGACAGGTCCCATAGTTCCAAGTCCTTTGGGACCAATTTTTCTTGCTTCTGTGAAAACAGTGAGGCGACACTTAGTGGGGACATTGGTGGAGTTTAACAGAGAAAAGACACAAATAAATGGAAAATAGAGAGGCAGTTAGCCTGGCTGCCAGAGCTGAGTGCCACAGTTTTCAAGGGTTCCTCAAGACTCACCCCACCCTACCACACAGAGGGGAGCGCTGGGCTCACACTTGGTTTTGCAGTGAGAACCAATTTGAAGTGCACCAGACAGAGTAGGCAGCTGCCTTCCTGGAGTCACCTTCTTCAAAGGTCTCTGAACATAAATTATCACATGTGTTCATGTGTCTATGAGGGACTGGTCACAGAGTTCCAGTTCTTTCTTCACCGGGTCCATTGTTGCCAATTCTGTGAGCAGGATGCCTGCAAGCCATCCTGAGCACCCATCTGTCAGACCACCGGGGTGGCACCCACTCCAGGCAGGCTCTCCTGCAGAAGGGAGGTGCCAGGCTTATAAAGGTGGCATCTGGGCTTTGCCAGGTTGCCTGTCAAGGCACAATGAGATCACTCACCCCACCCTCAAAGCTGGTCTGCTTCTACCATAATCACCAGAGAGGGTATTGCCCCTCCGGGTTTATCCACATGCATGGCCCAACCATATGTAGCTCTCCTTGGTCTGACCACATGGAAGATTGCAGCCACCCCCTGCAGGCCGGGGCTCTCCGGGAACTTTTAAATGCTCAGGGATGCAGGGTCTGTGTTTGTAGGTCCTGTCAGGCACTTAAAAAGAAATGAACAAAAAGGGGAAAAGAAACCTATTAGGAAATTCATGGTTATGTTGAGGTATGCTGGGACAAAACACCTGACCCAAAGCAGTTGAGGAGAGGAAAGGATTTATTCTGGCTTATAGTCATGAGAGGAAGCTCCATGATGGCAGTGCTCAGTGGCACAAGCAGAGGCTGGGCATCACCATGGCCTCAGCAGTTGGAAAACAGCAAGAAAGTGAGCTGATCACTGGTAAGGGGGAGCTGGCTGTAGCACCCCAAAGCCTACTCCCAGCTGGGACCAAGCTTTCAGAACACATCAGTTTATGGCAGACACCTGATTCAAGCCACCACAAGGTGTGTCCCTGGGAGAGCCAGAGCAACAGGGACCTGCCCTGGCCAGCCCATCCATAGTCTGCAGTCGGGCCTGCATGCAGGAGCACTCCGAGGTCTTGGGTTCAGGGCTTCCATGGGCTTCCTCTTTTTTTTTTTTTCTTAAATATATATTTATTGTCCATAATGAGTTACATTATTCAGTGGGCAAACAATGAGTTGTTATCCCCAATTCCCCAATGCCCCCCTCCCCATCCCCAATCAGCTGGATATCCTCCTCCGTGGGCCGTCTGGATCAGTCCTTGTGGCAGGGGACCCTGGATAGCCTAGTACTCAACCTGGTCCTCCTGGCCCAAGTG
>PVHP010003611.1:0-76522 GCA_004024765.1 Zapus hudsonius
CTTCAGGACAAGCAGGTACCACCTGTCCTGGAGAAAGTCCTAATTGTATGTTCCAGTGGGTCTGGCTGGCCAAGCCAACGCAGAGAGGCTGGGAGGATAGATGATCAGGCCTTACTGCTCAGACACCATGTGGGGACCACAGAGCACCCACTATCTGCAGGCATGTCAAACCTGTAAGCCTGCACCACATCTAGCCCAAGAGAGCAATGCAAGAGGCCCAACACAAAGTTGTAAGTGTACAATAAGATCTCTTTTTGTAATTCAGTTGTATGGTTCTGTGTGGCAAGTGCTTTATCCGTTGAGTGAATTCTCCAAACCCATGCGTTGATTTTCTAAGAGTACCTGCTCATGGAAAATTTGTAAAACAGAAAAACTAAAATTAAAATATTGTGTGTATATATTTATGCATGTTCATGCATATGCAACTGCACATGTGTATGTAAGTGTACATATGGAGACCAGAGGATGACCTCTGGCGGCATTACTTTAGATGTCATTTACCTTTTTTTGCAACAAAGTCTCTAATTGGTGTAATTGTATATGTATGGGTGTGCATGTGGAGACCAGAGGATGACCTCTGGCGGTGTTACTTCAGATGTCATTTACCTTTTTTTGCAACAAAGTCTCTCATTGGCCTGAAGCTTCCCTAAGCTTAGGGAGCCCCAGGGTTCTGCCTGTCTCTATCTCCCAGTGCTGATTAAAGGTGTTCACCAGCATGCCCAGCTCTTTTCAGTGGGTCCTGAGGATTGAACACAGGGCCTCATGCTTGTAAGGCAAGCACTTCACTGACTGAGCTAGCTCCCCAGCTCTAAAATAAAAAAAAATGTTTTGAGGGCTGGGGGGTGTGGCTCAATGATAGTACATTTGCCCAGCATGCCAGAGGGTCTGGATTTTATGCCTAGCACTGAAATGAAAATGTATTTAAGTTGTGCACAGTGTCACTACCTAGAGAGATCTTCATCCTGCTGGCTCTGGTGGCTTTAAGTCTATTGGCATGCAGCTTGTTCACATAAGAGTTGCTCAGCATGTATCCATCAAATAAGCAAACAGAACTGAACTCTTTCTCCAGGCACAGTTATCATCTTACTCCACCTGATGAGGCACACACTAGATCTCAAGTCACATATACTCTTGTTTTGGTCCAGAGCACAAGGCTTTAGCCCCCGTCTCACCCTGGATGAGCAAGTACTTTCCATTCCTACCCACAACCCCTGCTGAAGAGGATCAGCAGGTATGGAGGACTCCATCGCCCCAGCCTCCTCTGAGCAGACTGCTCCCAGGGTGCACCAGGAAGTTCCTTGACCTAGGAACTGGAAACCAGTCGTCCTGAGAGGTGGGCGTGGCCCCTGAGCACAGGGAGTGGTGGAAACCCATTTTGGTTTTGCTGCTGGGAATGATGAGAGTGATAATAATTACAGCCAACTCAGGTGTGCCAGGTGCTGAGTTAACATTTTACAGAAAACCTTTGTGTCACTCCTGAGGGTGGCCCAGGTATCAGGAGAGGACACCCACAGTGCCTGAATGTCACACCCAGCAGGTGTGTGCCTGCAGGTGATCATGGGAGGTCTTGCCACATTTTCACCCTGCAGCTGCCATGTGAGCATCCCCAGGTGATAAGCTCTTAGATCCCAGAAGTCTTGGGGCTCTGTTCTATGGACAGACAGTTGGGCTGTGACCTTCCTTTAATTCCAGCTTGATCCCAGGGCAACCCCATCTCCTCAATGCCCTCCAGGATGGCTGCCAAGAACAAGGCCCTGATTTTGGTCTAAGTTTTCCCCTTGGCCTTGACAGCTTATGCATCCCCAGCTCGTCATGTGGCCACTGTCTCGTCCCGCTGCCCTTAAATGGAGGCAGTCATGCAGGCCAGCCCAGACTTTGTGGAAAGCAGTTTATAGCTAGATCAACAGTGTGAACACCGCTCATACCGTTTAATTCAGTAATTCCTTTTGCAGAATCTGCACGAATGAAGTGACCAGCGATGCAAGGGGTGACGGTGTGAAGATGTTCACCAGAGGATTATTTATATTAAGCACTATAAATCACCTAAATGTTCAGCAATTGGAAAATGGTTATGCAAACCGTGTTATTCCTACATAATCAAATATGACCAAGCCACATAAATGTCATTTGTAGAGTTTTGTAATGGCACAAGGAAGTGATTAGAGATAATGAGAAGTGACAAGGCACAGGATAAGAAACTGGACGAGATACACCAACATTCTGCCTTCAAATGCTTCTGCTCTAGCCATTTTCTACACTCTGGATAGAAGCAGCGCCCCCTAATGTCTGATCTGTGTCTTCAGAAAAGGAGGTGCTAACAAGACACTCCCAATCTTCTCCCCTTCTTCCCCCCCCCCCCCACAAGGACATGAAATGAACATGAAAGAAGATGGTTGGGGCTGGAGAGATGGCTCTGCGGTTAAGGCACTTGCCTCCAGTGCCTCAGGCCCTGGGTTCAATTCCCCAGTACCCACAAGGTGGTGGCCCTGGTGTGCTCTGTATCTCTCTTTCTGTATCTCTCTATTTGAAAATGAATAATAAAATATTTTTTAAAAAGAAGATGGTAGGCAGCAAGTAGTGTGCACAAAGACTGGGGTGGGGAGATTCATGGATCACATTCAAGTCCTAGCACTGACTGTTGACTGTGGCTTCCAATATATTTGTTTATTCCTCTGAGCTGCCATTTTCTGTATATTTATTTGGGAGGGCCGTGGCTATTGAGATTATCTTATCGGATTCAACAAACCCCTGCCTTGGCCAGGTCTTGTTGTCACCTTGTTAGGCAAGCTTACTTACAAAGAGAAAATTGGTCACCAATTCAGAAGAGCTATCCAATCTTTCAGGGGCAAACCCTTGTCTCCCTGTTTCTAGAAGATGGGGAGCTTTGAGGGGCTCCATGCTGGACAAGGTTAGAACCACAGAGACAGCAGGGTCGGTGGACAGAGCAGAAAGGAGTTGAGGCAGTGTCTGGTCTTGGTCCCGCATGGATCAGGGGCAGGACACTCTGAACACAGCCTTACTCAGCCTTACTGTCCAGGGAGGTTCTGCCCATGACCACACAAAGATGTTTTTCCACCTGCAGGAGGCTGACTCTGCTCTGTGCCAGCCGGGGACTCTCTGCCCTGAGTTTCCAATTTGCTCCGAGCATAGCACTGGACTGCCTAGCATTTGGGGTAACAGAGAGCCCATAAGAACCCCCAAAGAGCCATTATAACTCTCCATGGGGGTTTTGTTTTTGTTTTACCATTTAGCAATGAGACCACCTGTCTGACTTTTGTGGGGGGGTTGTTTTGTTTTGTTTGTTTGGCTTTTTTCCCCCCAAACAGGCTCAGTGCTCAGTTCTGGGAAACACCCAGAGTATCTGGCTAACGCTATGCATGTGTGAACATGAGGCCCTTATCAGACCCCATCAAGCCTCCTGTGCACCTGGCCCAGTGTTCACACCAGAAAAAGACTGGGTCATGTGACTGATCACTTGGTAGACTTCATTTCCCTGGGGTGCAGCAGGGAGGCTGCCCAGAAAGGGACCTTGGGGCCCTGAATTGGAAGACAGATAAAAGTTATTAAAAGTGTTCTTTTCTAAAGGATCCAAGTAGAGAGGCCTTTTAAAAATGACCCATGAGGGGCCTGGGGAGATGGCTCAGTAGATAAAGTGCTTGATGTGCCAGCAGTAGGGCCTGAGTTAGGATCCCCAGAACTCCCATAAGTGCCCAGTGGTGGTCACTGGTACTGCCAGCAGGTGGGATGTTGAAATCGGGGATTCCCAGGGCAAACTTGCTGAATATTCCCGGGGCAAACTTGCTGAATAAGCAGACTGTTCAGGAGAGAGATGCTGCTTCAGTAAATGAAGTGGAAAGCAAGCAAAGGAAATACCCGGTGTCAACCTCTGGTCTCCACACACACCTGCACACGAGTACATACACACCTACGCACACATGAGTACACATACACACATGTGTGCACACATGAATACACATACATATACACACCTACACATGTGAGTACATACACACATGTGCACACACATGGGTACACACATTTACACACACCTACATGCATGAGTACATACACGCATGTGCACACATGAGTACACAGACATGTACACACACCTGCACACATGAGTACATACATGCATGTGCACACATGAGTACACATATATGTACACACACCTACACACGAGTACATACATGCCTGCACATACAGAAGTACACATACATGTACACACACCTGCACACATGAGTACATATACACATACAAGTACACACATGCACATACACACATGCACACATGTGAGTACACATACACACATGAGTACACATACATGATTATATGTACACATGCACACACACCACACACACATACACATGAAAAAATAAACAGGAATGACACACAATCCAGAAGCTAGTGTGTACAGTGAATACAGCCGATTCCCATGCCTCACTGGCAAACACAGACCTATGGTTTCCCAGGGAAACAGTGCCTATAGTGAACCTCCCATACCTGTCAGTTCCCACTTCCTCCTTCTACAGGGGTTATGTCTTGCTCATGTGTGTGATGGTTAGGTTGTGTTGTCAACTTGATCTTTTTAATTATCTTGGGTGGGTCTCTGAGGATGTTTACAGGAAGACAGCCTCTCAGCAAGGGGCAAGATGTAAAGAAGCTCAAAGAAGCTAGAAGTAAACATCCTTTTCTGTGTGGGCCATGCAGGAAGGAAATTCCAGAGACTCAGGAAGCCATTAAGTCTGGGGAAGGGTTGTAAAACCCCCATCCAAAGGCTATATAAAGGGGAAGAAATTCTTTCCTTGGCTCGCCTGCCTGTTTGCTGTTCTGTGTGTGGTGTTGGTAATGAGTTTTTCTCTCTGCTCGGACCTGTGAAAGAGGGCCAGCCTCTTTCACTGTTACGGAACTTCCCCTCAATCTGTAGTTTCAATAAATACTTTCCTCCCCCAAATTGTGCCTGGTTTGAAGAGTCATCCCAGCGGCATGTGGCTAAGACACATTTGGTACCAGGAGTGGGGTGATTCACTGAGATGAATCTGACCATGTGGATTTTGATTTTCTGGAACTTGTGTGCTGGAGGAATGGACATGGACTTGATACTTGCAATTGAAGATGCATTCCAGAGTGATAAGCCAAGTTTTGTAGACTAATCTGGTGAGAATTTGGAAATGCTTAGTGCTGAGAGAATTGCATTTGGAGTTGTGATCTTGGGTTGTGATATTTCTATGGGGAAGGAGAGACTGAAGAAAACCAGGGGTGGATGTGTCCTACTGCCCATGCCCAGAGAGTTTAACCAAGGTTAAATTGAAGTAATGGACTGTGACTTGGCTATGGATATGGGACTGAGAATTTAAGATTTGAAGTTAGAAAAACCTCAAAGCAAGTTTAATTTATTGGCAGAGACTGGCTTTTGATTATGGCCCAACTGCTTTACATTGAAACAATGGAGAGATGCTTAAGGTGTTTACACCCAGGAAGGACAGAAAGATGGATGGTGCAAACTCTTTGGAAAGGAAATCACTGAAAGAAAGGAATCTGCTCTTCAAAGTCATGTCTATTTTGTCCCTGAGTTAACAACATGGCTGTGTCCTGCATACCTGGTATTGCTTTTGGAAGCATGAGGAATGCATGCATGGAGTGGGTCGTAAAGTGCACACGGTTCCAGGAGCCGCTGCTGAGATGCAGTATTTGGAACAGGGCGTGAAGTCCCTGATTGGCAAGTGAAGCCATTGGAAGATGGACTGTGGATTGCAATGGAGACCCAAAGATGTTTTGGACATACCAGGACTTTGCAAGGGCTACCATGGAATGCTCTTGACTAGGGATGGAAGGTTTTCCCAGCTACTCAGCCAAGCTGGAGGAACAGAATTGGAAAATCCAGAGACTGTCAGTCACTGGTTGTGCTATGGGACTTAAACTGCAGATGTGGATGTTTGCTGATGTTTGTTGAGTTTGCATTGGCCCAGTCTTTCCTTGTTATGCCTCATAGCAGTTGGAAATGTTTTATCTGTGCCATTATATGCTGAAAGCATGCAACTTGTTTTGGTTTACAAAACTCGTAGTTCAGGGACCTTGCCTTATGTTGGGGGGGGGATTACATGTCTGCGGTTGTATGTGGGAGAGTTATATAATTTTAGGCATAAGTATGAGCTTGTTACTGTCTTCATTTAGGAATTAAGCATGATGTAAGAAGATGTGGTTTGATGTCAAGTTGACAAGGGGTGGACTTGTGATGGTTAGGTTTTGTCAACTTGATCTTTTTTTAAATTATCTTGGGTGGGTCTCTGAGAATGTTTACAGGAAGGCAGCCTCTCAGCAAGGGGCAAGATGTAAAGAAGCTCAAAAAAGCTAGAAGTAAATATCCTTTTCTGTGTGGGCAATGCAGGAAGGAAATTCCAGAGACTCAGGAAGCCATTAAGTCTGGGGAAGGGTTGTAAGACTAAGGCTATATAAAGGGGAAGAAATTCTCTCCTTGGCTCGCCTGCCTGTTTGCTGTTCTGTGTGTGGTGTTGGTGATGGGTTTTTCTCTCTGCTCAGACCTGTGAAAGGGGGCCAGACTCTTTTGCTGTTACGGAACTTCCCCTCAATCTGTAGTTTCAATAAATACTTTCCTCCCCCAAATTGTACCTGGTTTGAAGATTCATCCCAGTGGCATGTGGCCGATTATGGCAACATGGAATCCTTATCCAACAGTGCTGTAACTCCTACCTGACTGAAGGTGACCTACATGTAAGACACCCAAAGTACATCATAGCCTTCTCAGACCCAAAAACAGGGGATGGTGCCTAAACTGTGCCTGGGACCATTTGAAACCATGAACTCACCAAAAATATTCTGTATTAACTAAAACACAAAGGATCAACAACCACAAAAAGAATGGATAAATAGGTCTGGGAATGAAGTTCAGCCTGTAGAGTGCTTGTAGCATGCATGAAGCCAAGGTTCAATCCCCAGCACCATATAAACTGGGTGTGGTGGCACACATCTATAATGTCAGAAGTTCAAGGTTATCCTCAGCTACATAAAGAGTTTGAGGCCAGCTTAGATGAGATCAGGTGCATTCAGGGTGGTATGGCTGTAGACTTGAGGCCAGCTTAGAATACATGAGAATCTGCCTCAAAAAAAAAAAAAAAGACAAATGATGTAGGGAGAGAATTGACCGAAAAAAAAATACAAATGGCTCTTAAATATGGGGGAGAAGGGTGCAAGAGTGCATGAAAGCAAGGTTACCTGATAAAACCATGGCCGGAGCCCCTGAGATGCCATGCTGCAGTCACTGCACTGACAGAATGAGAGTTTGGAGTTGCATTGGGAGGATTGGCTGGGACAACCCCATTCTTTGCTGGAGGCAGGTGTTCATGTTGAAAGTCATAAATGCACCTGGCCCTCGAGGTCACCATCCTACACTGGACATGTGTTCTGGAGTCGTCGGTACCTGAGAGTCTGCTCTTGTGGGCTCATGGATAGAGTATCCCACTGCTTGCCTGTCATCTTGCCCCAGGACTCTTGTTCTCTCCTCATCTTATTTCCTTGGTTCTTGTATCTTATTTCATTTTCTGTGGCCGTAACAAAATGCCTAAAGTATTTTATAAGAAGTTTTATATTTATAAGAATATTTATATTTAATAATTAATAAATATTTATATTTATAAGAGGTTTTTTCAGTTTATGGTTCTGGAAGCCAGATTCAAGCATGTGGTACCAGAGGTACTGGCATCTGGTTAGGGTCTTTTTGCTGTATCACACACAGTGAAGTACCCATCCTATGTGACAAGACAAAGGAAGCTGGCAAGAGAGAGTACTTTTTTTAATAAAGATACTTCCCGATAATCCACGAATCCACTAATTCACAAGCGATTAATCCACTGGAAAGATGGAGCCTTTGGGATGCGTCACATCCTGTGACAGTTTCAGGCAAGCTCACAGATTCTAGGCTTCAACCCCCCAGTGGGAGGTGTCTCTAGCTAGAGCTTAAACCTAGATGCTAAAACTTACTGGTTAGGTATGGACCAACCAGCTGTCTCTCTGACTTACCTGGCCGAGGTCTTAAAAAGTCACTAAAACAGAGTCCAGTCCTCTCTTCCCTCCACATGGTGTCCTAGGAGAAGGACTTCTAAATTTCCAGGCCATTGGAAGGTAAGGCCTTCCTTCACCCCAGCCATTAGGCTTGGGTGAGGGAAGGCTCCAGATTTTTCCCACACAAACCTTTTTCCTCACGAAGGGAGCCCCCTGTTATCTTTTCTTCTTTTGCTTATTTAGTTAGCTAAACAGCATAATTTTGCTAAAACCTCTTCCACATGCTCTATCCACACTGGTGCTGGAGATCTCTGTAACTCACCATTTTCTTTTGAATAAAGTCTCCCACTATACCTTAATCTCTGGTGGTCTATAATTTTAATTCATTAACCTTATAGACAAGAATTCGGGTACTCCTTAAATTCTGAGGGGCATTGGAATTTGCTGGGTATTTTCTAAGTTCTAATCCCCAGCTCCATCATTAAAATCCTAGAGGTCCTGTCTTACCATACCGCTGCCTCGAGGACTAAGTTCCCAGCACGTGAACTTTGGGCACAGATTTGAAACATAGCAAGTGGGCAGTGAGGCCCTCAACACTTGTGGAGTGGAGCCAAACTCATCATCCTCAGGCAGGCCCCCGTGGGGGTCTCTGAGGGGTTCACCCATGTGGCAGTGGTCCAGGAGGGGACAGAGCAGGTGCTGAAGAGGGGGATCCAACTCAGGTCCTCATGCTTGCAAGGCAAGCAGTTTACTAAGGTATCTCCCCAGCCCTGACTCTGCATTTTAGAGGTGATGAGGCCAGGCTCAGGGACAATGTATCACCTGCCCAGGTCACCCAGGGAACAGATGCAAACTGAGGTCATGGCCCTGAGCCAGGCCTAACAGGCCACCCGGCACCTTGGGCATTGCCAGTTGGAGACCTGAGCTCTGACAAGCCAGGGCTTCTCAGGGATGCCTGGCAGGGAGGGGCAGCGCTCCCAAAATAGCATCTCGTAGCCTTTCGAAGTTAGCCAAAAATGGGAGGGGCCACAGCATTATTTATATTTTCTTTCTGTTTTTCTCAATTTTTATTTTGAAGAGCTTTTCCAAACCCACAAGAAAAGTTGTGGCTTTTTTTTCTGTTTTGCTTTGTCCCTCCAAAATACTCTGATTTCTGCAACACAATGACTGCTTTAAGTGTCCCTGCCTCTGTTTACTTGTGTCCTCAGCTGGCCGGGTTTATTCCTCTAATGGCCCACATGTGACTTTCTTTGTCTTCTCTCCACTCACCAACTCTGAGCTGAGAGGTGGAGGCATTGCTGATTCTATGTTATGCCCCCCCTCAAGCAGTGTGCACCTCAGAACTTTTGCTTGCAAGTGACAGAATGCTGGCCCAAACTGGCTTAAGACGAAAAGGGAACTTACTGATTCCTAGAGTAGAAAACCTGGACAGCCACAGCAGGTTCCCAACACAGTGCCTGGACTCCGCCTTTCCTTCTTTCTGCTGCATTTTCTTCTGCAAAGGAGACCTGCCTCATTGACTTCCCGGGGTGATTCCCAGGAGTTTGGACATGATCCCAGTGTCTCTTTCTAAAGTCCTGGAACATTATCTCATTGGCTGACTTTGATCAAGTGACCATCCCTGAGCCAATCACAATGAATAGCACTAATCTGCAGAGTGGGTCCTTTGCCTTATGGATCAAAGGACTGGGTGTTGGAGGAGCCGGTACCCCTAAAAGAAAGGGATGCTGAATATCTGGACCTTGAACTCCAGAATTCTGGCTCTGTTCACCCTGAAGGGTAACTAATTCCCGGGGTCCCAAGGCATAGCTTTTGTTCTCCTGGCCACAGTTACTTGTCCATTAAATAGCTCAGCACTGAGGAAGGACTGGAGAGGGGAGAGTGATGGCAGGAGCCCACCAACCTAGCAGCGCTATCCTCCTAAGCTCTGCCGTCAACAAAAACCTGCTGATAGTCTTGGGGCTGTGGGAATGGAAACTTCTGTTTTGCTAGTAAGTTTTTTGAGGGCCAGGAATCCAAGAACAAAGGTATTGAACAATAAACCACATCAGGGACCTCTTCTTTTGCATGAATATGTGTGTTATGCTTGCATCTGTATACGTGTATTCAGGTGCATGTGTGCACATATGTTCACATGCATGTGGAGAGCAGAGGTCAACATAGGTGTTTTCCTCAATTCCTCTCCATATTCTCTTTTGAGACAAGGTCTTTTGCTGAGCCTAACGCTCACTGATTCTGCTAGCCAGCAAGCCCCAGGGATTCCTTGTCTTTGCCTTCCCAGCACTGGGATTAAATGTACTCCCCACCATAGCCAGGATTTTATGTAGGTTCTGGGGATCCGAACTCAGGTCCTCATGCTTGTGCAGAAAATACTTTACCCACTGAACCATCTCCCCAGCCTAGCCATGGCTTTTTAGATGTGCAAATACACATCAGCCTTACAGACAGTATTGCTGTTTGCAAGACCCCCAGTGGCTGGCCCCCCACACACAACCTTTGGTTTAAATAAAGTCCTGAAATGCAATGGGGGAACAACAGGTCACCAGCAGGCTGCTTCTCAAGGCCTTTTGGGTTTGGTTGTGCCTCTGAGGATAGGGAGTTGGGAGTGTCAAGGGGAGCTATGAGCCTAAAGTTGAAAATTAGAGGCCAAGCCAGTCACTCACTACAGAGAACTAAGGGGCATCCAGGAGCCCTGGGCCTCTCCAGTTTGGGTCTCCTCAAATTCTTGGGCTGGACATTCCACTCTTTGAGCCAGTGGAGAAACTGAAGCCCCCCCCCCTGCAAAAAAAATAAAGAGCACCCACAGGCAAGCCATTGCATTCTAGTCAGGCTCCAGGTTCATAGCTGGTCAAGTCTGAGCCAGAGGAGTCTGTCATCCATCAGTATTCATGGGTATCAACGTGAGAGCCATGGGGCAGGGGCAGGGACCGCGTGGGACTTAAAAGAGAAATAGAAAAATGACTTAATACATAAAACATAATAATAGGTGGACTGACATGAGTCTGGTCTCAGCTTTTCAGGAGGCTGAAGCAGAAGGATTGCTTAAACCCAGGAGTTCAAGACCAGTCTCAGCAATTTAGTGAGACCCCCATCTCAACAAGATGAATCAAGAGGAGGAGAAGCGAGAGGAAGAAGAGAATGAGGAGGATTCAGAGGCAGACTACTCAGGAAAGGGATATGGAGCCTGAGGGATGGCATCATTAATATGCACGGAGCTCACACAAATCCACAGAAAGAACAGACCACCAAGTCAAAGACATGCTTATTACTTTTCATATACTGCGGTAGGTTATGGTGTGGTTGGCATTCCTGGATTCCCTCTGCTGTAGGAGATTTTTGTTGTTGTTCTGCCTCGTCCTCTGTCCCAAGTTGTATCTCTCAGGGGCAGATACCCCCCAACCCACCTACCAAAAGAAGCTGTTCCCAGTGGCTTGATTGTAGTAGCTTTATGCATGCCTTTGGTTTACTCAGCCCCTGCGTGCTTCCTAATGGTGGCTACTCTCCACTCAGCCTGGGATGGGAAGGTAGAGGAGGGTCTTCCCATAAAACGCACCAAAGTATACCTTTCTTATTCTAAGTTGCTGAGGCTTAGAGGGGATAAATGGCTATTACCAGCTAAAGCTAGCCCTGTGTAATTTGGCTCTTGTGATGGTTTGATCCAGGTGTCCCCCACAAACAAATGTGTTCTGAATGTGCAATCCCCAGCTGATGGCAGTTTGGATATTGGAACCTTGTTGGAGCTGTGTTGTTGGGGGAGGGATTATGGATGTTATAACCAACTTCCCCTTGCCAGTGTTTGGCACACTCTCCTGATGCTGTTGTCCATCTGATGTTGGCCAAGAGGTGTCCCCCTTTGCTCATGCCATCGTTTTCCCTGCCATCGTGGAGCTTCCCCTTGAGTCTGTAAGCCGTAATAAACCCATTCCTCCATCAATTGCTTTAAAAAATTTTTTTATTTATTTGCAAGGAGAGAGAGAGAGAGAGAGAGAGAGAGAGAGAGAGAATTGGTACACCAGGGCCTCTAGCCACTACAAATGAACTCCAGATGCATGCACCACTTTGTACATCTGGCTTTATATGGATACTGGGGAATCGAACCCTGGTTGTAAAGCATTGCAGGCAAGTGCCTTAACCACTGGGCAATCTCTCCAGCCCCATCACCTGCTTTTTGTTGGGTTCTTTTCTGAGAAGCAACGAGAAAGTTAACTACAACAGCTCTGATCCTGTAATATTGTATCTCTCTGTGATCACAGGAGTTTGATCAGTTCATTGTAGATGCAGTGCTTTTATGGGAACTTTATTTCACACCCACCTAGAGAACCAGATTGGTTTCTTTTGTTTGTTTAACCTTTTATTGACAACTTCCATAAATATAGACAATATATCATAATCTCTTCCCACCACTCCCCGTTTTCTCACCTGAAGTCCCCCTTCTCCACTGAATCACCTTTTCCAGCTAGACGCTCTTCTGTTGTGATGTCATCATTTTTTTCCTCCTATTATGCAGGTCTTGGGTAGGCAGTGTCAGCCAATGTGAGGTCATGAATATCAAGGCCACTCTGTGTCTGGATGACAGCACTGTAATCACTCCTCCCCTTCCTTTGGCTCTTACAGTCTTCCTGCACTTCTGCAATGGTCCCTGAGCCTTGGAGGGTGTGATAGAAATGTCTCACTTAGTGCGGAACACTCCACTGTCACTTCTTCTCAGCACTTTGGCCATTTTTGACTCACCCCGGTAGTCACCATCTGAAAAGAGAAGCTTCTCTAATCTAACCAAAGTGAGAGTAGTGTGTGTGTGTGTGTTCAGAGGGCAGTTTGGTGGGTATAATATATGATTTAGCAAGATAACAATAGTGGTTTCCACCCCCCCCCAGCCTGGAGCAGCCTTATGACCACCTTAGCCATGGGCTATGGAATACATTTTCAACACCAGGCCTGAATTTCCTCCCATGGAGCAGGCCTCAAATCCAGTCAAAGAGCCGTTTGTTTTCCCCAAAAACAAACACACCACCATTTCGCCAGAAGGTACATTTGGCCAGGCTGGCCATCCATAAAGCTTGCAGGTAAGCTTTGCAGTTGCACTGCTGGTTAAGACCATTGATGACTTTTCTACTCCCAAAGACTGTGCACTGCATAGCTCTTTCCAACACCCGGACAGATAGTGGATAGGGAGGCTTCCAGCTCAGCTCCAGCTTGATGTCTCAGTGACCCACAGCCCAAGCATGAGAAGTCTTTAGCAATAAATAAATAACATTTTAAAAATAAATTATTTCAGAGAAAAAAAAACTGTAGGAAAGTACACTGGATATTAGCAGTGGGTATTTTTGTTTGGGTGAATTCTATTTTTTCTTTGTGCTATTCTGACATTTGCAGACAGACAGCCACAGCTGTACCATGTGCGATGTGGTAGCAAATTGCATTGAACATCTGCTATAAAGCTTTGCCAAGACCCAAGAGAGGCTGAGAGAAACCTTTGAGCTATTATTGTCACTACTGCTAAATTTCTTTTAGACATGATCATTACATGGTTCATAAAGTATAAAAAATTGCAAAAAAATATTTATTTTGCGCTTTCCACCCCATTCCATCTCTACTCACTCCATACCACCTCTAGTGTCCACGGTTTACATGAAGACAAGGGTCCTAGATCTCAGTTGCCTCCATTTATTGGCATTAGAGGACACACAGAATCCTCTACTAAGCCTGACACCGAGGTCCGAAGACCCCCCCCCCCAGCTCCTGCTTCTTCTAATGGCTGCGTAATATTTCCGCTGTCCAGAGACTATGGTTTCCGTCACCAGCCCCCTCTGTGGCCACAGACAAGACTGCAGTGAGCCTTGGTTTGCTATTGCCAAATCCATCTGTAGAATGAATTCCCAGAAGTGGAGTTACTGAAGTGAAAACTTTGTGCATTTGTAATATGGATAGATTTTACCAAATTGCTCCTGGGAGAAGTTATACTAATTCACACTCGCGCCAGCAAGGGAGAAAGCGTCCGTCCCCCACAGCGCTGCCTGCAGAACCCGTTAATTGAATCTGGGATTAGGAGAGGAGTGGCAATTTCCATGGCTCTTGTTACCAGTGAGGCTTTGCTTCTTCCCATGGATCAGGAGGTCATTCCTATAACCCCTTTCTGCCAATATCCCTGCCGGATGGTGTGTCCCAGCCCTACTGTGAACACCATGCTTCATCCTAAGTCCTGGCTATGGTGGGAGAGAGCCTCTACTCATACAGGACAGTGTGGACTTTATCATAGTGCACACAGCCCAGAGGTCCAGTCAGGACCCAGGCCCGATAGTCTGAGGTCTGTAAAATGGAGGCTCCACCCCTCCTCAGAAACCGGGGAAAGCTCTGCTGACTGAGATGGAAGGGGAGGCTTTGGGGTGCCTGTGTCCCACCCTGATCCACCCCTTTCATGATCCTGGCATCCAATAACTGTAGCTGGGCAGGAAGGGGCTGGATAGCTTGGAGCCTGAGCCCATCTCCCTTCCTGCTCACAGTCCTTGGCTCAAAAACCACAACACTCAGGAGAGATCCCTGTGGGGAACCGTGTGATACTCATCCATGTGCAGCCCTGACCTTGACACCAAAGCACCCACTAACCTCCCCTGTCCCTACCCCACTGTGCACACACACACTCCCAGCCAAACCAAGAGCAGAACTCCTGACCCTGGGCACTGCCTGGCCCATAGCCATGCCTGAGCCAGCTGGAATCCAGTCGATCTGGGTTGTTCTTCCTGGGTCTTCAGTGAGCATGGGCCTGGTTGGCTCTGCCAATAGCCTCTGAGCTCAAGCCAGGGCCAGGTGGTGGCTATCAGACAAGTGCCCACTCTCTGGACCTGATGGCCTGGATTCAAGTCCTGCCCTAGGACTGAACCAGGCTGCCCTGGCTGAGAAGAGATGCCAGGCAGCCTCAGTTTCTCCTCTGTGAGTACCATGGCCTGGATTCTGCAGTGCATGAAGTACTGGGGGACAGAGTGGTTATCTGCAGGGCTTGGAGTCAGTAGCTCAGGCCAGATCATGACTTTGGCTGTGGAGCCCACTAAATCCCTGAGTCCTTCCATCCTGCACCCTGCCATTTGGGGACAGAAATGAGGCAGAAATGGCTTCTCCTTCCTGCTCTGTCCTCTGTGAGGTCTGTGGCACAGTGATGGGAGGGGGCTTAATGGCCTGATGTCTGGGTCCCTGTTGACCACAGCCTCACCCCACTGGCCATCAGGCATTCCCAAGAGGCCCAACTCCAGGCAGCGGTCAGTAAGGAACCCAGACATACTGTGGCAGTTTGAATAAAATGTCCCTCATAGGTTCATTTGTTTTGAATATTTGGTCCTAGAAATTTAGGAGGGTTGTGTAGCCTTTGAAGGGTGGAGCCTTGCTGGAGGAGTGTGTCACTCAGTCAGACCTTGTGGTTTATTAGTCTAGACTAGTCAGCCACATGCCACTAGGATGAATCCCCAAACCAGGCACAATTTATGTGAGGAAAGGATTTATTTGTAGCTATAGATACAGGGGAAGTTCCAGAATGCAAAAGAGGCTGCTCCCCTTTCACAGGTCAGAGCAGAGAGAAAAACTCATCATCTACACCACAGACACAGAACAGGGAGCAGGCCAGCACCAAAGAGAATTTCTTCTCCTTTATATAGCCTTAGGGTGGGGTCTTGCAACCCTACTCCAGACTTACTGGCTTCCTGAGTCTCTGGAATTTCCTTCCTGCAGTGCCCACACAGGAAAGGATGTTTACTTCTAGCTTATTTGAGCTTCTTTACGTCTTGCCCCCTTGCTGAGAGGCTGCCTTCCTGGAAACATCCTCAGAGACCCACCCAAGATAATTAAAAAGATCAAGTTGACAACAAAACCTGACCATCACACCCTCTGGGTGTTCAGTCAAGCTCAGCTCACTCTCCCTACTACCTCTGTTGATACATAATGAAGTGAGCCAGCTTCCTGTCTGTGTTACACTGTAACCTATTGAACAAGTAGTGGGCGTCGGCTGGCAAGAGGGGCCTTGAATAGAAGGGGAGAAAATCTAAACCTGTGAAAAATTGATTAGTCTGGCAACTCTTGGTCCCAGTCATCAGCTCCTTCCCTCACTGAGCTGTTGACCAAAGTGAACCATGAGGTCCCAAAAATAAGACAGGATTCTGTCAAAGCTCTTGAATGCCCACCCCAGGCCTGAGGTAGGATCCTGTTGCTGAAGAAACCACAGAAAACCATCTATCAGCATCGAGAGACCCTGTGAGGTCCAGAACAGTAACCAGCCCGCAGATGGTAGTTAGTGCAGTGCTGTAAGGCACTGCATAAGCTGCCAGGGGAAGCTGGTCAATGACAGCTGGAGAAAACAAAGACCACTGACATGAAACATAGTCTACCACCATGAGTAAGCTGACCACACCTCCTACTGGGAGAGAACAGTGAACCAAGAAAGGAGCACTTGTGCAATGGAGGTGCCAAAGCCTGGGGGAGGTAATCAACAGCTTTTAATTTGGCCAAATAATCCACTCAGTAGAGGGGACCCCCTAACTGGAACTGGGGACTCAGGATGAAATGCACTGGGAACCAAACTCTTGAGCCCCCAAAGAGAGATGCACTATACGAGTGATTTTACAAACAGGCTACTAACAATAGGCTCTAGCTAATTCAGAAATGTGTCACTCAGTTAACCTATACTGATCTCACTCTCTGATGGAGATTCTGTTTGTATTTCTCAGAATGTAGCGAGAGAGCTGTGGCTCCTTCAAACCCTACCAATGAACCACAGACTGATAGCTGACATCCTGGCAAGAGATGAGCCACCCCAGATCTACCACGAAGGATCTATATGGAACCCCGCAGAAAATAGTGGGATAAACAAGAGACCCATAAACACAGCCAATCAGTCAACACAGGATAAGACAGACAGACACCAACGATTTTCAACACAACCTAAAGCAGAAGTACAGAGGTCCCTCAGACCTCAACAATAAAGCAGCCTTAATACTCACCCACCATGACTCAGGGTGGAAGAGGGGCGGAAAGATTGTAAGAGCCATGGTGGAGGATAATATCCAGAGACATTGCCCCCCTCAGTAACATCATACTAAGGCGGGTGGAACAGGGATGACTCCTAGGCTCTCCATAATCCCCTTCCCCAAGTACTGATCCAGACTGCCATGGAGGAGGATATCCAGCCAATTGGGGGTAGGGAAGAGGGAAATTGGGGAACTGGGGATAACAACTCATTATTTGTTCATTAAATGTAACTCATGGATAATAAAAAAAAGTTTTAAAAAATAAAAAATAAAGGAAATTGGGGGGAAATCAAGGAAATTGGGACCTGAGAAGGAAGAGTGGAACGTTTTGATGTGGAAAACATGATTTAGAAAAGTGGAAGTTAGAGAGAAACTAAGGTTTAGACAGTGAGGCCAGATTGAAGCTGGGGACCACGTGGAAGATTAGGGAAACTGAGGCTTAGAAAGTGAAGATCAGAAGGGATGTGAACATGTACGTGGAAGGCTTTGGGGAAAGATTTAGAGGGGCCGCGAACCCATGTGGCAGATCCAGAGTGGGAATCCCACGTGATAAATTAGGGCCCATCAGACAGAGTAAAGAGACGAGGATTAAAGAGACAGGGTTAGGTCTCCCCCACCGAGCCGGGCGGCCAGTGGGGAAGGGAACTGACTCACGTGGGGAAGCTCAGGTCACACCAAACGAGTGGACAATCCAGGAAAAAAACGGAGGGACCCAGATCAGCCTGCCAGCTTTTATAGTGTTTGATACAGGTAGGTGGGGAAAAATCTGATTTGTTATTAACTCTGGAGGATGGATCATAGAGTCCATCTGTATTTGGGTGGAGCTGGGGTCATAGCATGTTTGACTGTGGACAGCAGGGGGTGACATAGATCAGTGTCAGTCAGACATGACTAGTCCAGGTTAGGAGTTTTCATTCTTATGCCAGAATGAGATATCAGATGTTTGGCATCTTCTGGTTCCTTCTGGGCCTTAATCCCTGGCTGAAACCTGCCTAGCTTTCTCCTTTTCTGTCTAAGAGGACAGAAGACAGAGGAGGAAAGGAAGAGAAGGGGGAAAGGGAGAGAGACAGACAGACAGACGGGGACAGAGAGAGACAGAGAGACAGAGAGACAAGAGAAAGAAAAGTGGAGACCTGGCTGGTAAACAAGACGTGTAGGAGGTAGAGTTCAGGTGCTAGGCAACTTCACTAAGCTTGTACTGCTGACCTTTGGAATGAGAGAGAACACACTTATCCTGGGTTCCAGGCCTCAGGATAAGTCAGAGTCTGTTCTCAGTACTGCAGTCCTGGAGGCTGGTCCTCACAGGCTTCCCCCTCCTCTAGAGCAGGTCATGCCCAGAGGTGTGACAGCATTACAAGGCTCCTCAAAGGTCACACCTTGGGGTGAGTCTGCAGCAAGGCAAGCTGCAGCATAGGACTTTGTGCCTTTTGGGGTGTTTGCTTGTTTCAGGGCTAGAAATGAACACAGAGCCTTGTGCATGCTAGATTTGCACTCTACCACCAAGCTCATCCCCTGGCCTGCCTTCTGTTGAACATGTTCTTTTTCTCCAAGATACAGTTCTTCCTAAAAATGGACCGAGCAGCAGTAACTAGCCAGACTCATAGCTGGTCAAGGGCCAGGAACAAGTGATTGTTGAGTGTTCAGTCCTAAATGAGACGTCTCTATCACCCCTAATGAGGCTCAGGGAGCATTGTTGAAGAGTGGAAGGAAAGAATGGAAGAGCTGGAAAGTGGATAGGGGACGTCTGCTGTGGAATGATGTCTTCCGGATATGACATGGCCATTGCACCCAGGAACGTACAGCAGCTCTGCAGCACCCCGGACCTGCACAGCATAGTTGCTACCTGTCACCATGGTAGGGGAGGGGCTCATGAGTCCCCACCCTCCCTGAGGAGCCATTGGTGGTTAATGGTTGCCGGGGTAGGAATCATGTTCTTCAGTGGTGTAGCCATCTCTCCAGTAAATGACCCTCACCATCGAGCTCATGCAAGAAGCACTAGTTAAGCTCAGTGGGTCATACACACAAAACAGACATGAAATAGAAGGGGGGAATAGTTGGGATAAAGAAGGGGTTTAGCAGGAATGGGAGGGGGCAGGAGAATATAATGGGGGTGAATAAGATAAACATATATTATGTATTTATTAAAATGGCATAATGAAATCCATGATATGTATGATTAATATATACCAATAAAAATTTTTAATTAAAATTTTCAAGGCACTCAAGTGCTTTCATGACTCCTAGGGGCTGCCTTTACCTGCACAAGCCCTGCGAAGTGTTAGGCTCATCAACATGTCACAGGTGATGGAAGCAGGAGGAAAAAAAAAAGCAGGCAGAAAAAAAAAAAAGAAAAAAGAAAAAGCAGGCAGACATTAAAATAGAAGAAGGACGAGTTGGAAAGAGGGGGAGGGCTCAGTGGAGGGGGAGTGGAGGATGGCAGGATGGGATTATGTTAGCTATTTAATAAAGTTTTTAAATAAAATTATATAAAAATTTAATTTTATTAAAATATGAAATATCATAGCCAGACCTTACCCCGAAAAAAAAAAACTAACAACAAAAAGCAATATGTGGACTGGAGAGATTTCTCAGTGGTTAAGGTGCTTGCCTGCAAAGCCTAACAACCAGGTTCGATTCCCCAGTACCCATGTAAAGCCAGATGCAGAAAGTGGCACATGCATCTGGAGTTTGTTTGCAGTGGCTAGAGGCCCCTATGTGCCCATTCTCTTTGTGTCTGTCTCTCTCTGTTTGCAAATAAATAAATAAAAATATTTTAAAACATAAATATGCCCCTGTTATATGAGCATCATGGGGTCCAGCCTGTAGTGGATATGGAAAGTCCCTCTCTAGACCCTGGCAAATGGCTGCCAATACAAGCCTGCCTGTATAACTGCCACATGTCACTGTCCTAGGACAGTGAGCAGCCCTGCCTCAGATGCCCAGGCAGCCCCTCAGCTGCAGCCCCAATACACTGAGATCTGCCATCAATCCAGCCCAGAGAGGACTCATGGGTGAAATGAATGTGAACATGCCTCACACAGGAAGACGAACTTGGGCGGAAGTGCGAAGTGATTTGCTGGAGTTTGCCAAGCATCCAGGGTTGCCAGGAAATGATCAGTTCTCAGCCATCAGGTTCTTACACTGAGCCACATTGTTTCATAGATTTGAGATTAGAATTGAGATGTAATTCAGATGGCATAAGACCTATCGTTGGCAGGGGAGCAGGGGTTGAGACAGCAGAGTCTTGCTATGTAGCTGACCTTGAACTTTCAATCCTGTCTCAGCCTCCAAAATGCTAGGATTGTAAGCCTGAGCCATCATACCTGGCCTGATGCACCTTTTCAAAGTCTATTACTCAAGGGAGGCATGTGGCTCACTCCTGTAATCTTAGTACGTGGGAGGCTGAGGTAGGAGGATGCCCATGAGCCTGAGACCAGCCTGGGCTAGAGAGCAACCTTGTCTTGAAATAAATAAATAAATAAATAAATAAATAAATAAATAAATAAATGAATGAATGAATGAATGAAGCATACAACTCACCGGGTTTTAATACACTCACAAGGTTGAACAACCATTATCACTATCTAAGGCCAAAATATTTTCATCATTTCAAAAGCAAGCTGCATGTCCCCCTCCCCAGCCCTGACAACTGCAAATCTAGTTCTTCCTCTATGAAATTACAAATTCTGAACATTGTGTGCAAATAGATCACATACCTTTTGTATCTCATTTCTTTCAGTGCACATGTTTTCAAAGCTCATCAGGCTTACCAATGAAGCATTAGAATTTTGTATGTTTTTTTCATGGCTAAATAATATTATATTGAACGGATATACCATTTGTTCATCCAATCACCCGGGGATGGATGCTCAAGTTGTTTCTATTCTTTTTGTGAGGGGCTTTTTAAAAATTATTATCCATAATTAGATACACTTAATAAGGGAATAATGTGTTGATGTCTCCAGTTCCCCTATTTCCCTCTTCCCTGTCCCCGGTTAGTTGGTTAGTTGGATATCCTCCTCTGTGGGCAGTCTGGATCAATCCATGGGGTAGAGGGTTGTGAACAGCCTAGGAGTCAATCCAGTTCCACCCCTTGTATGGGGCTTTTGAATAATGCTGCTGTGAACATTTGTTTGCCTTGTTTTTGTATAAACCTAAGTGGCCTTAGATAGTAGGATAGTGAGTTGTATACTTTATTTATTCACTCATTCATTCATTCATTCATTCATTGGGTCAATTAGCTCTCTATTTAACCATTCGAGGAACTGCCAAAGGACATTACACACCGCTTCACCCATTTACACTCCCACAGCAAGGCACCAGGGTCCTGATTTCTCCATAGCCTCACGAACACTTTATTTTTCCTTATTTTCTTATTCTAGACACCCTGCTCACTGTGAAGCAGTAGCAACTGTGTGTTTGGGTTGCTTTTGCTAACAACTACGACGGTCAAGCCTCTTTCCTGTGCTGTAGTGGATTCGCATATCTTTCTTGGAGAAATATTTATTCAGGTCCTTTATCCATGTGTGGATTTGGTTGTCTTCTGGATGTTACGTTTTAAGAGTTTCTTATAAATTCTGGATATGAATCTCTTATTAGTAAATGATTTCTAAATATTTTCTCCCTTTCTGTGGGTTGTCTTTGCAAAAGTGTTTAACTTTAATGAAGTCTAGTTTATCCGGTCATTTTTCTTTGACTGCTTGTGCCTGAAGAAGCCTAAAGACTAAATTGTCCCCAGACTTCGGTGGACTCCTCTGCCCTCCTGCGGCTCTCAGCTCCCCACTACCAACCCTCTCTCCTCACTGAGCCACCAGAAGGTGCTCAGAGCCTAGCGCGCTGAGGCCTCTGCTGGACATCGTGGGGATTGCAGACACTGCAGCTTCCGTCCTGGGAGCAGCACCTGTGTGTCCCCATGCTGGGTGCTAAAAATCCTTGTCCCCATTCCACAGAGGAAAGTGAGGCTCAGGGGAGTGAAAATCCCCACGGTTCTAGAGTTACTACATGAAACCGAGGGATTCATTCATTTCTTCATTCAAAAAATGTTTGTGAAGATGTACCCACAGGCAGACAGACCCCTTCGAGAGGAAAAAAAAAGACCAAGACACCATCCTAGTGAGGTTATGGTCCTTGGAGACAAAGCTGATAAATGTCATGAGATGCCCAGGTCAGGATGGATGAGCTGGCCATGGCATGCAGGGTCAGGGCTTGTGGGGAGTGAGGGCGAAGGAACATCTCCCACACTAGGGTGAAAGGAGGTTGGGATCTTCATGGTCCTGTCCTCCATAAGAGGGACCCACAGGGGCCAGCCAGATAGATTCACATCTGTAATCAGTAATCCATAGTGGAACTGAGACCCGAGAATTACTGGAGCCCAGGGGGGAAAAGCAAGCTCTGGGGTCAAGTCAGAGACGCTGGCTCAAAGAAGAACGGGTCCAAGAGTGATGGAGCCAGACATCGCATGTTCTCTCTGATCACTGCAGGTGAGTGTGTGGGCGCATACACATATGTATGCCACACACACCGCACCACACACAAATATATATAATATTTAATTTTTTAAGTACTAGGATTCACTTAAAAACAGGTTTATGGGGCAGAGATGACCAAATGACTGATCGCTGTGTTCTTCGTGGTGAGATGAGAAAATGGATGGCTGGAATAGAATCACCTGGGGGGAAGTGGAAGCATCCAGAACACTCTTAGAAGTGTCCCAGAGTGTGGGTGAGTGCACCTTTCTTTCTTCCTGCTGACTGGGATGCAAACTTGATGATAGAAAACAAAAGCAGCTATTATGGACAAGGTAGGGGTTATATATTGAGAATAGCCAAGCAAGAAGAGAAGAAATTACTTCTAAGAATGGGGAGTTACCACCCCAGACCTGTAGTGTAAGTCTTGGAGCGTGTTTTTTGTGCTAAAGAAGAAAGGTCTGAATACTTGAAGAACTAGTACTTTGGTTTTGTGTCATCTACAGTCACTTGCCTTGACTGGCAAAGCAAGTCCTCTCAGATGCTCTTCCTGGGGGATGTTTTAACCATGTGCTCTCTTTTCCCCTCTCCCCATCTTCCCATGGTCCTTCACTTTTAGGCAAAACCTATTTTTACAGGGCTCAGACACTGAGATGCAGAGAGCCCTAGATCATTTAGTATCTGACCTAAGCACACAGCTGTGACCAACTCAGGAGAGAGAAACCCAGGCCCGAAATTGAAGGACTTCTGTGAGCCTAGGAGAGAAACTGACAAGGAAACACGAAATCCAAACAGCAGCCCCTGGTGGACCATGGGATGCTGGCCTCAGAGGTCATACCACCCACACAGCAAATGTCCCAGCTGGCAGAGGGTGTAGCCTTAATACGATGACATGTGTCAGCCACACGCCTTTCTGACCATATATTCTGCCAATTGAATTTGATTTTCCTCTGGGTGACGTGAGTGCCAGCCTTCATTTCCTGACCATCTGCTGTTTGGGTGGCAGGCAAGCCCTCTGGGTGCCAACAGAGTAGCAGCCAGCAAAGAGTAGCTCCATGGAGAGACGGGCAGTGTGTAGGAGGCCTGAAGCCTGGCTGCAGCCTCCAGGGCATGTGGGGGGCTAGGTGTGGGGGCCAGCATCCCCTGTCCCCCAGCCCAGGCTCTTCCAGTATGAGCTCTTGTAACATTAGGATTATGGTCAAGTAAGGGTGGAGGGACATGTGGAGATAGGAGAACAGAGAGCACAGCTGTTACTTCCTGGGTGCCAACAGCCTCACGCTGTGGGTGCCTTGGTTTGTCCCCGTCTGTGGGGTGTGTGTGCGTGCGTGTGTGCAGCTTCTACAGTGCACAAGGAAACTTGAGGTGTATATCCTCACTTTCCTCCTTGTTTGAAGTAGGGTCTCTACTTGTTCTCTGCTGTGTAGGCCAGGCTAGCTGGCCCCTGAGCTCCAGGGGATTCTCCTGTCTCCGCCTCCCATCTCGCCAGAGGAACACTGGAATTGCAGATGTGCAGTCATGTATCCAACAACTCCCCAGCACCCATGTAAACAGCTGGGCATGGACGCACACACCACATCACACAGCACTCCACCACACACACACACACACACACACACACACACACACACACAGACACAGACACACACACGAAGAGAAACGGGAAGGGGAGGAGGAGAATAAAGAAGAAACTAATGGCTCAAACAGGGCCAAGAAGGTGAGCGCATCCACAGAGAGCCTGGGGCTTGAGGCACTGGGAAGGCCAGGTCTCAGAGGGGCCAGCTGGGCGTTGAGATGCCCGCACACCCTGTTCTGGCACCAGGCTAGTTCTACTGCTGACCATCGCCCCTGGCATGCTGCTGATGGGCCCCAGAAGCCCTCCTCTGGTGCCCAGGCAGGCTGCAGGCCGGTCCTCCCGCAGAGTTCCAGCGCCCTCTGCTGAGAGAAGGTGGCAGTGCGCTCACCAGAAAGGAGAGGCGTCTGAGACTCGAGCCTGGGACTTCCAGAAACTCTTTTGAGAAGAGAAGAAAGGGGGCTGGAGAGACGATGCTGCTATAGGAACTGTTCATGACCAGGAAGTGGTCCGTGGGTGCTCAGTGCCATCAGTCATCAGGGAAGTGCTAATGAACTCTTCCATGTCACCAGCTCCAATCCTAGTCTAATGCCAAGTGCCAGTGAGGACACGGAGCAACCAGGACACTCATTTCTTGCTGTTACACAACAATACAGACACTAGATGCATGTTTTCTATGCAACACGGAACTCACCCAGAGGAATTGGAAGTCTATGTTGCAGTTTGAATGTGAAATGACCTTAGGCTCACGTGTTTGAGCATTTGGTCCCCAGCTGGGGCCACTGTTTGGGAAGGTTGTAGAACCTTTAGGGATGGAGCCTGCTGGAGGAGGTGGGTCTTGAGGCTTGAGAGCCTGACTTCACTGCCTGTCTGCTCTCTGCTTCCTCTTCCACCAAGATTCCAGGTGATCCATCAAGGGGCTCACCTGCCATGCCTTTCTCTGCATGGGGACTGTCCACTCAAACTGCAAGTCAATATGAAGCCTTCCTCTGTGAAGTTGCTTCCTGTCAAGTATTTGCAGGCTGCAATAAACAAGTAACTAATACACTGTATTTACACATGTACGGTTTTGGTTTGGATGTGGGAAGAAGAAGGGGAAGGGCTTTCCCAGCTCACTGGTCTTGCTGAACCAATCCAAAACGGAAAGCAGTACTTGAGGTGCTCAGCTACAGCTCCACGCATGCTCTGCTTATATTCGCAGGAGCTTCTAACACTCACTGTGGGAGGAATATGCCTGGTCCCAGGTGTGGTCCCTGGAGGAGAGTCACCAGTACAGCAGAGAAGCACATGTGTAGCTTGGGGCCTGGGCCACTAAGACCAGCTGAGTGCCAGTGCAGGGCCAGACAAAAACACCACCCCGTGGGTGTGTCTGGGGCCCAGGCTGTTGTTACTGGTGATACAATGCCAGAATAAGGATATGTGTTATCTGTGGGTAAGAGAAATCTTTTCCTTTTTTTACCCGTCACTTTTATTTCTTGAGTTTTCTACTGAGAACATGTTTTCTATCAGCTGGTTAACAGGGAGGAGGTTTCCAGCTCAGCTCCAGCTTGACTTCCCAGTGACCTGCACCCAAGCCTGTGTGGTCTTCAGCAATGCAGATTTACCGTCTCATTCTGGTGGGCAACCAAAAGCCTTGACAATGATCTGTAATGTTTTGGGGGTCTCAGGAACATCCCTGACCAACAACTCACTGGAAGGAATCCCATCCATGGCACTGAAATTTTTCTAGTAACAATCTATGGCTTCTGGGTGCGCCATTATCCAAAGAAATAGGTTTCCATATGGCTTCTTCTAAACCTCTTAAGTTTGATTATCCCTCCTCCTACCCTTCCTTTGCTCAGTCCCTTCCCCTGACCCCACTTAAACCATTGCACCTCCAGTAATCTGAGAACATGTGTTCACAATAAGAAAAAAACATTTAAGTATATATAAATAAAGTTTGGGAAAACTTAAAAAGAAAACTCTGTCAGGTGTGATGGTACATACCAGCACACCCAGCACTCAGGAGACTGAGGTAGGAAAATGGTGAGTTTGAGGCCAGCCTGAGCTACATAATGAAGCTCTGTTTCCAAATAGATGGGCAGATAGACAATAGATAGATAGATAGATAGATAGATAGATAGATAGATAGATAGATAGATAGATAGATAGATGATAGATAGATGGATAGATGATAATTAGATAGATAAAAGATAGATGATAGATGATAGATGATAGAGAGATAGATAGATAGATAGATAGATAGATAGATAGATAGATAGATAGTAGATTCAAAAGCAAACCCTGACTATTCTCAGAAGAATCCAGACATTCCGTAACCCGGTGATAATCACAGATGCTTGGGCAGCAGGTCTTTAAAGTCATACTGTAAACACTCATCTATCTTGGTACCCGTTCTCAATGATTAACCTTGACAGCGACTACCACAACATCCCATGGAGGGAATATTATATATAACATAATGTGCTTGTGTTACTCCCACTGTTAAAAACTGTAATTACTCCTCAATTGTCATGCCTAAAGGCTACTTTAAAGGTAAAACTTACATGTTACACAAAGCAGAGAAGAACCCTAACTTTTGGAGACCGCCCATCATTCCTCTTCCTGGGGCTGAGGACATGGCTCAGTGAGTAAGGTTCTTGGTGCACATGCATGAGAACCTGACTTCAGATCCCCAGCACACAGGTAAAAACCAGGTGTGTCCACACATGCCTGTAATCCCATTGCTGGGGAAGTGGAGAGGGGATCCCTGAGGCTTGCTGGCTAGTTTCCCTAGCTGAATTAGTGAGCTCCAAGTACACTGAAAGACCCTGTCTCAAATAATAAGTTGAAGAGTGATTGAGAAAGACATTCGATGGTGACCTCTGGCCTCCATACACACTGCGTGTGCACACAAAATAGACATGCAGAAAGAAAAATAAATCCTGTATTAGCTAAGCCTTTAAATTCTATTTCTAATAAACTTAAAAATTATTTACTTGTGCACATGCACACATGTGTATGCATGGGTGCACCAGCGCTCTTGCAGCAATAAACACCAGACTCACGTGCACTTTGTATCTGACTTTATGTGGTTGCTGGGGAAATGAATTTGTGCCAGCAGGGTTTGTAAGCAAGTGCCTTGACTGTTGAGTGATCTACCTTTAAATTTTCCATTTCTGTTGCTAACAACTCAGCTACTAAATAATCTCTCAAAACATTATCCACATTGGTTTTGAGCACTATATTATCAGTGTGCTATGGTTTGAATATGTCCCCAGACTGCAAATGTTGAAATCTAATCACCAGTTTGAAGAGTTAGGACAGTGGAAATTCAACCCCACCAAGGTGTACAGAGGCAGGGCCATTGGGAGGTACAGGAATTCGAGAGTTATCAAAACAGAATCTTTATGACTGACTCTTGGTGACTTTCTAAGAAGAGGGATAGAGACCAGAACACACACACAAACACACACACACACACACACACACACACACACACACACACACGACTGTTCAATGTTCACCACTGTGATGCCATGAGCCACCTTAGAACTCTGCCAGCAGGAATTCCTCCATGAGATGCAGCCCTACAACTTTGGACCAGAACCATGAACCAAAATTCTCTTTTCGTCATAATTTACCAAGTCCGTAGAATTATATTGCTAATCTATGGTGTCAAAGGGACTTCAATCTTTTTGTTTGGGGGGCACATGAACATGTGTGTGCATGCATGTGCAGTCAGAAGACAACCTCTCAGAGAGTCACCTACCTTCTTAAAAATATGTGTGTGTGTGTGTGTGTGTGTGTGTGTGTGTGTGAGAGAGAGAGAGAGAGAGAGAGAGAGAGAGAGAGAATAGGTGCATACATGCCACCATGGGCACATGAAGGTCAAAGACAACCTTTGGGTAAGTCCTTCTACCTCAGTTGAGTTAGGGTCTGTCATTTTTGTTCACTGCTCCATTTGTGAACTTCTGGAAACTTTGTCTGTTTTCCTTCTTGTCTTCCTCAGCATGAGTGCCCTAAGATTACAGAAGCCGGCCGAAACTTCCAGCTTCTGTGTGGGGTCTGAGATCCAAATGCTTTATCCACTGAGCCATTTCCCCAGCCCTCACTTTTTTTTTTGAGACAGGGTCTCTCATTAGTCTGGCACTCACCAAGTAGGCTAGACTAGCTGGCCGGTGAGCCCAGGGATCTACTCCATAGGTTCTGGGTATTGAACTCAGGACCTTGTGCTTGGTAAGTACTTTACTGATGAACCATCTCCCTAGCCCTAATTCTTTATGATCCATATACTTGAGTGGCTTTAGAGGTGGAAGAAATAATCTAAGCACAGCTGGATGGCGAGGGGCGCAGGCACTGTCAGGCACACATAAGTCACACCTGGAGTGATGCGTCAGCTCTTGGCAGAGTGACAGAAGTGAAGTCGTGGGGTGGAGGCCATTGCGTTTTAGTGAGACATACTTTATGTGATTCGCCCCTTGAGGCACCACATTCCAGCAGAAGCATGGCCTGTGTCTCTTTTTCTCTCCCTCCTCCCTTCTCTCTCTCTCTTGTTTCCTCCATCCTTCCTTCTCTGTCTCTCTGCATCCCTTCTCTATTTCAACAGAGAGAAGTATTAGGGAGCCCTCTGCCTAGCATAGGGTGAATAGCTTACTAGCGGTCACAGACAAGCTGCTCAGCATGGAAAAAGTGCTGGAACGTGGCTGCCATACCGGGCAGGAAAGCCCAGCCCTGCTGGCACTCTGTGAAAGGCTATTTCTGTGCTCTTGTGCTCACATGGAGACGCGCCATTCGTGTTCATAAATGCCGCTTTGTGCTGGAAGGTTCTTATCCACTTGTGAGATGCCCAGCAACAGGCCTGCCAGGCTGGGCCCCTGCCAGCCGATGCCATTTGAGCCAGGGACAGGAAGCGTGGCATTTGGGGAGACACCCCAGGGCTGCTGCCTCCGCAGAGAACAGGCAACACCCACAAGCCCAATAGGTCACAGTCAGGCCTGGTGCTGAGCAGGACCTATAAGCAGGAAAGCCCCAGACTCTCCTGAGCCACAAAGATGCACCTGGCCTTCTATCTGGTGCCCCTTCTCTGCAGCTGTAAGGCAGGGCAAGGACGCTCCCTCTAGGCAAAGGGCTGGTTGAAAAATAGGTTTGTGGACACAGCAAAGGAAACTTGGAAGGGAACTGCTGAGCCACACAGATGTGGCATACAGGCTAGAAGTGACATCAAGGTCATGGGGCAAAAGGCATTGCCCCTCACCTGACAATCATTTTCTTAGCCCAGAAGGTGGATTGGGATGGCTGCTCTACCCACAGTGACATATATAGACACTGCTTGTTTATCTGCTGGCCCTAAATGTCCCATCAGCCTGAGACTTGACCCTGTGAGAACATCACCCACCTGTCCCAGTTATGCGAACCTGCATGCAAAGGTGCGGCTGGCCCCCGGGGTTTGGGACAGAATCCCTCCTTAGCCTCTTCTCTTCTCAGAGCTACAAAGTAAGGGAACTGGACATGGGGCTTTTTAGCATCTGCTCATCTGACACAGGCCACACCATGAATTCTGGCTGTCCACCACAAAGCGACACCTGTCATTTCAGGGTTTGTATGTGGCACTAGGCACAGGCCTGCCCATGGTGCAGGCCCTTCCCCAACCTTGTCCTTGGATCCAATTCATAACGAGGGCCCTCTAGCAGCTCAAAGCAGGTGTCCCAACTATATTAGTTACCTTCCTGATGCAGTGACCAGATGTCTGACCAGAAGCAACTTGAAGAAGGAAGGGTTTATTCTGAGGTCACAGTCCAACATGGTGGGAGGCCTGGCAACAAGGGCATGAAACGACTGATCATAATGCGTCAGCAGCCGGGAGCCATGGCCCAGCTAGCTTTCTCCATTCTATTCAGCCCCAGTCCCTGGAATGGCACCACCCACAGTTAGGGTGCACCTTCCCTTCTCCATTAACCTCACAGAGAAAAATCCCTCACAGACATCCTCAGAAATTTATTTCCATGGTGATTCTACACTTGATCTTGGACAAAAGGCTGAGAAGCAATGCCATGGAAATTCTAAATACTGTTTCAACCAGAGACTGACCATCACACTGACCATGATACCAGCACCCCTATATTGGTTAAGAATGCTGGGCTGGGCATAGCCAGCTGCCTTGATGTATGTCTAAGTTTGAGAACCATAGAATCAACTGGAGGCAGGGCAAGGACACCTCATCTAGAAAAAGTCTGATATTGTTCTGATGGTGGGGGGGTGTGGGTTAAAAGGCATAGCTGACCATTATCCAGTCCCTGCCACAGGGCAGGGGCAGAGGATGACAGGAGCGATCCAGGCACCTGGACCAAAACTCCACTTCACCAAGAACTGTGTGGGCATTGGCAGAACTCTCCCCAAGAGAGCAAAGCTCACAGTCCTGAGGATGAGTTGGGCAGCAACTATCCAGGGGAAACAGAAAGGGCTAGAAATGATCTGGTCCTGGTCATGAGGGGGATCCGAGCAACTGGCCAAGATGGGCAGAGGATGCTCAGAGTACACTTGGGACACATGAACTAAACTCTAAGTTCTCAAGGCTCAGTCTCACCCTCTATAGGTAGAATGACCTCAAGTGAATGACATCAGTCCAAACCTGGACCTCATATCCACCCTGACCACTCTACAGTGAGGGTTGTGACCCAGACCTGAACCTCACAGCCAACCTGACAATCCCACAGAGAGGGAAGCAGCCCAGAGCTAGATTGCATCTCCATTTTGACTACCCATAGTGAGGGACAGATACCAAGCCTGAACCTCACATCCATCCCAACCACTCCATGGTGAGGGATGCAGTGCAAACTTTGACCTCACATCTCTCCCGGTCACCTTATAGTGAGGAACAGCAAGCCAAGCTTAGACATCACATCCATTACAAGCTCATCTTTCAGCAGGAAGTGCTGCTTTTTGGCATTCTTTGAAAACAGCTGTAACTCACAGCTATGGATGCCCATGGCCTGGGCTGAGCAGGAATATGTATGTCCCAGATAGAGACAGACAGTCCCCTTCTGCCTTTACATCCCCAGGGGGAGGGTCTCAGTGAGAGAGCTGAAAGAGAAGGGGCGCTTTGAGTCCTGGAGGCCCCAGAGGAGTCTGTGTGCAGAGAATACCTCATGAACACCTGAGCACCGCCTGGTAGGTATGAAGACTTGGAAAAGAAGGAGGGCTCTGGACCTGGGTAGAGGGGACTAGGAATGCTGATAGCTAGCTGAATGTGTCCATTGAATACTGTGGGTCCCCAGTGACTGTGCTGAGCCCTGGACTGGCACTAAGCACTACACCCAGCTCTCCATGGAAATGCCACCTTTTCCTGGTCCCAGGTGCCATGCTCCCATCCCAGTCTGCCCATCTCTCCAGTAGACCAAGGCCAATAGATAAAGCCCAGCTTGGCTTGTACCATTGGGAGAGAAGGGGGAGGGGCAGGGAGAGCTGACCTGTGGCTGATGTCTCTTTGCCAAGCCACAGGCCACCTGCCCCGCCGGCCTGCCGCCCTTACTCCCACACTCTCTGCCCAGTGGCTTCATGGCCTCAATGTTGGGTCAATGTTGGGGCCAAGAATAAGGCACCCAGGCAGCCTCTGTCATTAGTGGTTTACTGAGTGCAGGCTGGGCTAGAGGACACCTGGCACCGAGCCTGGATAATGGATGGAGGACTTGGCCAGGCAGTGCCCCAGTAGACACCAGACAATGGGCACCTGGACTCTGGAAAGCCTCCTTTCCAGGCTGACTATGGCCAGATGTTGGTCAGGATGTGGTATACAACACTCCCACAAATACACAATTTCGGTGCTTTCAAGCCCTGGCCCAAGTGCAAGGAAGTCCCCAGGGGACAGGTGCACTACCATCAGGTGACAGCCAGCTCCTGGAGACCTGTACAACAGTACAATAGCCACAGGTAGAACTGGTAGAAAGATCTCAATGGAACAAAAAGAAAGGCAGGGCTGGGGTGTAGACAAAAGCCGAGGTATGTAGGGCCAGGAGTGACGTGTTCCCAGGAAGCCTTCAAAAGGGTTTAAGAATTTATAAGAATTGAGATCAGCTGTTGAATCTCCAAAGAAAACAAAATTACTTCATCTTCAAAACTATTTTTTCATACAGTAAAATGTCTAGAGGGGACAGCCCAGGAAGGTCCTGTGCTCCAAGCACTGTGGACATGGGCTGCTTCTGTCTTCGGTTCTGTTATGCAAGGCTCCCATATCAATATCTCAAGGCCAGATATGACTGTTGGTGTTCCAGTTATCACCCCAATGTTCCAGTCAGCATGAAGGAGGAATGAATGAACAGAGCTCAGGAATGTGGGGCTGAGGTAGGAGGGACGATAGACAGTGGGGATGATACACCCTTGCTCCTGTGATTGAGGACAGGGCATTTCTGGGAATAGATACCCTCTGAGGGACAGCATAAGACCACCATATGCCTGTACCGCACTTCACTTTACCTGGCTCATCAGCTTCCTTGAGCCTGCTCCAACTGCATCCTGCCTGGTGACCTTGGCAGGTCCCTTGGCTCTTAGAGTCTTGGCTGTCCTATGTCTAGCATGACTCCCTCTCAGGTCCAGGCTTCCTTCTGTCCTTCTGAGATGGGAGGCCATGCCACCCTCCCTGCCTTCCTCACCTTCATCTCTGAATGACCTGGTAGTAGCTACAGTCCCTGCAAAAATGGGCTAGAAATGCAGACACCAGGCCTCCACAAGGCCACATACCAGATTTCTGGAGTGTGTGGAGGTGGAAGGGTCACGCCCTCACTTGCAGCACCATGCCCACCTTAGAGCTGGGTATGTGTGGGCAGACAGCCATGAGCCTAGGTGGGCAGAAGCATTGCTGAGGCATGCCACACCATCTCCCCACACTACTGTGTGTGATGTGCAGCAGCATCCCTGCCTCCAGGCCTTTCAAAGGCAGAGAAGGCTGGGCATGCTTCCCAGAGCTCCTTTTGCATGAAGATGTGGTCCATCTTACCTATGTCTAATGGCTTGAGGGCTTTACTGTGTCCTCCAGGCCTGAGCTACACCTCTGTGGTCCCCATAGCAGCATGGGGCTCAAGCCACAGTGCTCAGTTGGTGGGGGAAGAGATGGATACAGCTATTTCATCCCTGTGCCCTCAAAGGCCTCTGCATCGTGAGGTCTTGGTCTCCAGCCCACCTGGGATGGGACTATCCTGTCCCCCAATGTCACCTCTGGGCATGCTCACTATGACAAGGCCCGTGTCTGTCCCCCTGCCTTCCTAAAGCTCTGTTCTTTAACTGAAAGGACGGAGCTGCCTGCTGGAGGTGGCACTAAGAGGAGGTGGCAGAAGTGAAACTTCCAGCCCTCATGCGTCCTCTTCAAAGTATTCCTGCTTTCAGGGGAGGAGACAGCTCAAAGGGGGCAGAAGGGCAGAACCACACTCCACTCAACACTAGCCAGCCCCTGGGGGAGTGAGCCATGAGATCCCCAGGCACTGAGGAGGTAGCCTTAGACATTGGCCTTGGGCTTCTTGGCAAAGGTTCAGTGCCCTCATTCAAATAGATGCAAGCTTATTCACCCATATGGCTTGTACACACATGTGATGTAGCTGTTACTTTCTCCTTGCCGACACATAACGCCCAACCAGAGGCAGCTTATGGCAGGAAAGGGTTTATTTTGACTTACAGTTTTGAGGGGAAGCTTCATTATGGCAGGAGCAGATAGGAGGCAGGTCAGTGGAGAATGTTTTTAACTTGTCCCTAGACCCTCCATATGTCTCTTTCTCCACTTCTTGGCCACCATAAAGTGAGCAGCTTTCCTCTTGCACACTTTCCCACCATATTTCAGTCCTGCTTCAGGCCCTCAGGGATGGAGCTAGCTGTGGTGGTTTGAATATCAAATGCCCCCCCAACAGCCTCATATGTTTTGAATACTCAGTCCCCAGCTGGAGGAAATTTGGGAAAGTGGGAATTTTGGGAGGTGGAGTTTTATTAGAGGAGGTGTGTCACTGGTGGTGGGCCTTGAGGATTATTAGTCCAGACCACTGGGTGTTCAGAGCTAGCTCACTCAGACTACTCCTTCTTGCTGCTGTGACCAGATGTGAATCCTGGCTGCCTGCTCTGCCATGATTTCCGTGGCATAGTGAAGCTTCCTCTCAAGACTGTAAGTTGAAAAAAACCTTTTCCTCTCATAAGCTGATTTTGGTTGAGTGTTTTGTCCCAGCAATGAGAAGGTAACTGATACACCAGCCAACCATGGATTGAAACCTCTGAAACAATGAGCCAAAATAAATCTTTCCTCCTTTAAGTTGCTTTTCTCAGTTATTTTGTCATAACAACAACAACAAAAAAAAAAAAAGTTAACACAGTGCACCAAAACAGCTCCTCCATAGTCTGCCCCCACAGGAAGGGACAGGCCCCTGGCTAGGCTATCGCAGGAAGGTACTGTTCTGGCTGCCCTGCCATGTCCTGGCATTCATCACCTCCTGCCCTGGTGTGAGGCCAGCCCATTGGAGCCTGTGGACTATGGAACTTGTTGGCTAAAGTTAGGTTGAGATTTCCTGGTTTCCCAGGGAAACTTCACATGCTTTGACCTCCACCCCACAAGCTTCCCAAATGGGCAAAGTACTGAAGAGTGAGCACACAGGGAGCCAGAAGCCAAGCACACAACCAGTGAGGACCAGGTTGGAGTCTTGCCACCCTGCTGTCCTCAGTCTCCTGCCCCCACCCCTGCCACTATAAACGATACAGGCATGCTATAGGTCAGGAACAGGGCCTGAAGTGGGACCAGTGGAAAATCCCTTTTTCTAATAAATGTCTCTGGATGACTTGCATTTTCTGTGCCTGGGTTTCATTTAGAAAACTCACCAGGAGGAGGCTGGGGAGATGGCACAGTGGGTAAAATGATGGCAACACATGAGGTCAGATCCCCACCACCTTGTAAAAGAAGGTTGTGTGTGCATGGAATCTCAGTACTGAAGAGCCAGACAGAAGAGAACCCCCAGGGCTTAGGGCCAGCTTGTCCAACCAAATCAGAGAGCTCTGGGTTCAGTAAGATACCATGTCTCAAGAAATAAGGTGGAAAGCAAGTGAGGAAGACACTTGCATGTAAATCTGCATACACACATATGAATATGCATGTACTCAACACACACACCACACATACAACTCACCAGAGAGCCAGTCCAAGTTCCTGTCCCTCCCATGTGGGCCCCGAACTTGGACTGGGTTCCCAAGTCCTCTGGGAGGCTGCCTGCAGAGCCAGGGAATTGTACAGTGGGATGGGGGATGGGGCAGACAAGCCACTGTGCTTGGGGGGGGTAGCAAAGCCCTCAGGAGATCTGAGTATTACCGGGGCTGAGAGCTCCTCTCCCCAGCTCTCTGTTTTCTACTGCTGGCTAGGGAAGATTTGCCACTTCCAAGGGATACTCATTTTTTTTTGTATATGTATGTGTACATGTGTATATGCATGTTCTCATGTGTGATGGCACATGTATAGGCATATATGGAGGCCAGAGGTCATCAGGTGTCTTCTCTCCACCTTCATTTTTTTGAGACAAGGTCTTTCAATGAACCTGGAGCTTACCAATTTAGCTTGACTAGCTGACCAGGAAGCCCCTGGGATCCTCCCATCTCCACCTCCCCTGTGCTGGGATTACAGGAGTATGCCACCATGCCAGGCTTTTATGTGGTTTCTGGTAATCTGTGCTTTATTAATGAGCCATTTCCCCAGCCTCCCAGGGATTAGTTAAGACCAGAAGTGACAGCACCCAGTCCCACAAAGGACTGCTGTCTGTGCCTCTCACTCTATAGCTGACTGTCTCATCCTCTCCACAGGGCTGTTTCCCACTGCCTGGCTCCAATTTGCATCACCTGTAACAACAGGACTGGGTGGCTTACAGGTGACCTTGGGCACCATATCTTAACCTCTCTATTCTTCAGTTTCCTTCTGGGTAGGAAAAAAAAAAAGACCAACCCCAGTTTATGCTAAGACACATGGGAAGATGGCTCCCAGAGAGGGTAAGCCATCTGCTGGAGGCCCCTCTGTTATAGTTACTGGGAGGCACTTGAGTCTGCTCACTCCTTCAGAGACTCCAGGAGAGAATGAGCAAGTGTAAGAAGCAGGGTCAGGGGGCTGGGGAGATAGGTCAGTCAGTGAAGACCTGGCTTTGACCCCCAGTCCTCATGTGAAAATACAGGCCATGGTAGTGCACACTGGTAACCCTGGCGCTGAGGAGGGGGAGACAGGACAACCCCTAGGCAAATGAGAGAGCCTATCTCAAAGGAGGTGGGCAGCACCCCTGAGAGCGACGCCTGGGGTTGTCTTCTGGCCTTCGCACGCATAGATGTCACAAACACGGACACACACACGTTCACAAAAGCGGGGGGGGGGGTCTAGGATTGAGGCTTGGGTCAGCAGGAGGAAGACACAGCAGCTGGCCTTCACTCCAAATTTCCGTAGCCGGTGTTTCCATGGAAGAAGCAACCTCCACCCCTGCATCCCACCCGTCTTTCCAGGTCTGGAGAGTTCCACGGATGTGCTGGGAAACTAGGGTTCATTGAGCCAAAGCCTGGACAAGTCAACAAGCCCCCAGGGCCCTTGACACCTCAAGGCAGGCTTTTCAATCTGTCACCCTTCCAGACAGTACTGATCCCCACCCACTCTGCCTCCCTCTGGTCCTCATTCTTGTCCCCATTTCCCAGACAGGAGAGACGAGGTCACGCTGGCCCAGAGCCACGGTAGACACCGTTGACTGTATGGTGTGCTTGTGGGGGGGACAGGCTCGGGGATGAACCAACAACCAGCATCTTAGGGCGCGCCCCGCTCCGCCTGGGGACAAGAACTCCCGCACAGTCGCCGCGGCCACGCCCGCTCAGGCTGCTGCAGTTAAGTTTGCCGAGTGGCCCGGAAAGGGTGGCTTTCGGCCTCTCTGACAAGACGGCGTGAAGGCTCGAGGGAGCCCCGCCCGATCACGACCCGCAGCCAGGCCCCCCGGAGCCGGGCAGAGGTTCGCCTCGCGCACCCCAGCCGATCGGTCTGCGTCCCCGCATCCGGCTCCAGGCCCGACCCGCCCCGGCAGAGGCGGAGTCCGGGGGCGGCGAGGCGGGCCGGGTCGGGCGGGCGCTCTGCCGGGGACCCCGCGGCAGAGGCGCGGGCGCTCAGGCCCGGAGCGAGGTGGCCCGGGTGGCCGCATCATGGAGTCCTCTGGCGCCGAGGAGTACGAACTCAACGGCGACCTACACCCGGGCTCCCCCGAGGCCTCGGTAAGTCCCCGGCGCCCCTCCTCCCGGCCACCCTGTGACCTTGGCCGGCGCCGCCCTCTCCGGACCCCGCGGGCACCTGTGGGCACCGGGCCCCGTGCGCGCGGGGTCCGCAGTGCGGGGTGCCTCCCGATCCAGGTCCTCTTGGTCCTGTCTTGGACGCAAGTGGAGGTCCTAAGGGCTCGGGACACCCCAGCACGTGAGCGAGAGAGCACTGGGCGGCCACGTTCCGAGGCCCCCCGCCATGCAGTGCCCACGCCTGGCTCCCGGGCGGAGAAGCCTGGCGCCCGGCTCTCCGGGGCTTTCCTGCCTCCCACACCGCGCTGGTAACTTCCAGCCCCGGAGTGACACCCGCTCCCGGCCAGCAGCAGGCAGACAGCTACGTCACCTCACTGTGACAATACAGTCGGTGGGAAACCCCAGGCGACCAGGCTCATCACCTGTCTGTGTTCAGGGAGTCCATCCAAGGGGCCCATTCAGTTTGCTCTGCCTGGCCTGCAGTCCCTAGCAGTGGCCGGGTGCACCCTCCTTCTGACCACCTACTTTATTTACAGTTGCTGCCCCTGCTGCCCGGAGTAGGCCAGGGCCCAGCCCTCACTAACATAGTCCTGGCATGGACCTCCATGACTTGTTGACTTTGGACATTCTTGCTTTTTCCGACCCTCCAGGGGTGGGGGTAGGGAATGGCATGGGGCTGTGATTTTCCATGCATCCTTGTAATGTGAAACAGACTGAGGCAGAGACATTCTGCCCAGGTGCTGGTAGCCAGGCCTAGGTTCATAACATGGAGGCAGGAGGTGTGGATGCGCAGATGTGTGTCTCTGGATTAGAAATGAGGACACTGAGGACTGAGAGGAGCCTCCAGACTTACACAGGTGTGTGAGTCGCCTGGTATCTGGCTTGCAGTAGCATGAGTACTTTGGAAGCAGGGACACCCCTGGCTCGGTGCCCTTGGGGAGGTCCTTCCACTTCTCTGAGCCTACCTGTGGTTTTAAAAGAGAGCAAGCAGTGTGTGTGTCTCATGATTTTAAGACCAAAGCTTAGGAGCCTGCGGTAGGAGGATCTCTGAGTTCAAGGTCAGCCTGGGCTACAAAGTGAGTTCCAGGTCCAGACACTCCCTCAAAAAAAAAAAAAAAAAAAAAAAGGAAAACAAAGGATTCCCTTCAAGCAAGCCAGGCAGCCGACTGGCAGATGGCTTAGAAGGGAACTCTGTCTGTCTCCCTCCTTTGACCTTGCTTGCCCGGCTGTGCCCTCCCCTTAGCACCTGCGACTTCTGTAAGCAAGAAGATGGGCCATCTCTCACCGAGATCTGGGCACCAGGAGAGTTTGAGTTAGGTACTCAGGAGTCACTGTCTTAACTCTGAGGACCAGAAGGAGGGAGACAGTCCCTACTCCTTTTACCCGCAGACACCAGATAGAAGAATGAAAAGGACAATGTGGAATTCCCACGAGGCTACAGGGCTGTCATGGTGATGGGAGATGGGGCAGCTCACTGAGATCAGGGAAGGCTCCCTGTGGGGTGAGCCCTGGGTTGAGGGTGTATATGGACAGGACTGGTACCCTGGTGTGAATGAGGGGTACCCAGGCAGAGGGAATAATAGCAGAGGCTGGGTCATTGTGAGCATACGTGGTTGGGTAGGAGGTGATGGAACAAGAGGCTGGGCTGCATGAGAGGCTGTTGTGGGTCTTGTTTCAGGTCTTTGTGACCTCTGGTCTAAAACAAAATGTTTCCTTGAGGCATGGCCAGCCTTGAAGACAGCTTTACTCAATGTCCCTATCCCCTTCCTGTCTTCAGGATCCCACCTCAGAGTTTCTTGGGAACATCATGCCATCACTCTGAGCCTCAGTTTCTCATCTGTGAAATGGGAGTGGCGATCCTGCCTTTCCCAAGTGAGAATCATGGCAAGAACTGTATGGCTGGTATGCAAGAAATGCTTGGAGCAGATCCTAGCACATGGTGGTGGTAGCCACAGTGACAATACTTTATAGCTTTCCACTTGCCATGGTGACTCTTGTAGTGATGTCTGCAAAACTTCACTGTCACCAGGGTGGGACCCCAAGGGGAGCCTGTTTACTCTCTGGAAAATGGGGTATTATTTACCTCCTAAGTGGCTGAGGCTCAGAAAAGGTGGCCAGGTTGGTCCTCTCAGGCAATAGCACTGGAGAAGCCCCAGACCCCATGCCTGGTACCCTAGATCCCATCACTTTAAGGACCCCAGTTAGTGCCCAGGGATTAAGCCAGTTTCGTGAGTCAGCTCATTTTTGCCTGGCAGCAGAGAAACAGTAAACGTCCCTAGGGTATGATGCTGGAGGCAGGTTGGTGGTGGACATTGCAGGAGGGAGGTGGCTAGGATGAGGCTGGGCCCCAGTCCCCTGGTGTCAGCCCTGCCTTCCTGCCCCTTACTCCTCCCAGAATGAAGTTCCTGGAGACGCATCTTGGGCTTTGAGACCATGGGATTGTGCTTTGTGCACTGGCTTTCCCCTATGCTTGACCTCAGCTGACAGGGGAAACTTCCTATTTTCCTCATTTCTGCTTGCCTGGCAGATTTTGGGATAGGCAGGGTGTCCAAGTTCTAAAGGCCACTCTGATGGACCTCAGGGTCACTCCTGGCCAGTGTTGAGCCACAGGAAGTGGACCTGCCCTGCCTGAGGCCCAGCTGCTCTGGGGATCCCACCTCCTGCACTTCCTGCTGTCTGGCTGGGGTTTCCTGCCAGGAATATACATGTGAAGTCAGGAGACCTCTTGGGTTCTGCTTCCTGGGCTCACCAGGCATTGGAGAGTGCAGGCCCAGGCCTTAGAGGCCTGGCGAGGCTCCAGATCCAGCCTTGGCCTGGAATAGGTAGCTTTCTACTGGGCCTGGCCTAGGGGTAAGTCAGTAGCTTTTACTCCTATGCTCGTGGGCTGGATGAGATACACCCAAGTTCCCCCAGCAGGTCCATGGGTCCCCCACCATCTACTGAGGCCAGACTAGAACAAGGCAGAATCTATCTAAACTTAGACTTCTGTGTCACCCCTGGCAGTATGTGGCTGTCTTGGGCCTGCTAGGATACCTTTGCCCAAATTAGCCTTGCTTTTCCTTGTTGTTTTTGTTTGTGTGTAGTTACATATGAAATGTTTATGCTCATTGGCATAAACATTTGAGGCAAAGTCTACCATAGTGGGAAGAGCCAGCCATCAGGTAGAGGAACCCCCAGCCCTGCCATCTGCTATAGGTTCTCAGCAGGCCACAGATCTCCGAGTGTGCCTTGCTTTATTCAGTCTCCTCCATATCCCTGTCTGCCTGTTTTACAGATGAATAAACTGAGACACAGAGTCCTCTGCTGGCCATTGGTATGGTGGGATTGGGAATGACAGAGGAGATGGAGGATGGCACCCTGCTCTGTGTATGTGCACTATACTTGTGGGCTCAGCTGATAGCCACAGTCCCCATCTAAGCTCTGGAAGAGCCCCGAGCACTTTGCGCTATGGCCAAGCTGGGCCGTGGGTAAAACAGGCCTGGTTCAAATGCACTTCTGTCCTGGCTCCCCTCCCACCTCAGCTGTGGACAGTCAGGTGGCTCTAGGACATGTGGCCAAGCCCCCACAAGTGTGGACTCGTGCACAGGCAGCCTCCCCCACATGCTTCTTCCTGGCATGTAGAAGAAAGCAGTCCACCTCATGCCAGCTCCAGGCTGCTCTGAGGTTTCTGGAAACTCCTGTTGACTCTGGGACATATTAATCAGTGTGTCTGTCACCTGCATGACCGAGGTACACAAGTGCAGGCCCAGCAGAGGTTTCCCAGCATGCTTCTAGCAGCTGATCATATCCACAGGGGCGCTCTGACCTGTGGTTGATTGGCCCTCACCACCCTTGGGCCCATCGGACTATTTGCATGCCATGGGACAGGCCACTGAGGCTCAAGGCCAGGCTCCACCAGCAGGCCTGGTGTGCAAACCCCTTCCCAGCCACATGAAGCCCCAGAAGCCCCTGCCAAGGGTGGATGCCAATGGTGTGTCTTCTGGGACAGCCCTAGTCATAGGCACACATCCTGCATTTGAGTTCCCTGGGTGAGGCCCTATGAGCCTCACCATCCTGGGTCCCAGAGGAGAGTAATGTGTTGTCCTCCACGTGGAGACAAGTAGGTTTTCCGGAAGGTAGCCACAGGCATATGGGTGGGTGGGGGGCTGAGGCAGGGTACAGTTGTCAGGGCCACAGAGCCAGGCTGTGGAGAGCCAAGGTTTGAGCCCATCGTGTGGTCTAGTTTGTCCCCTTTATCATCATAGTACAGAGTGAATGGGAAGCAGATGGTTGGGTGGGCCGGAAGTGCCCTTCACCAGCAGGGGTGCTGGGTAGGAGCCTTTGCTGGACTCTGGGCTCTGAGCCATCCCAGGGTCTTAAATCTACAGCCCTATGACATAAACAAGCCACTGAGGCCCAGAGCAGGACTAGCTGTTCCAAACTGGGTACAGAGAGCCCCTAAGGGGACAGTATCAGCTTCTAGGACTCGGGGTCCTGGAGCCGGGATTCAAATTCTAGCCCAGTCCTCCTCTGCTGTGGGTTTGGATAAGGAACCTCTAGTGATGAGTCTTAGTTTACCCTCTAAGTAGCTGTGAAGACAGCAGGGGCACAGGCTTTTGTGATCACCAGTGCTGAGAGCTGAAGTGGGAGTGAGGACATGAGGTTCTGATACTGACACCACTCATTCATGTATTCGTTCCTCACGACCATGTGGCCAGGAGAGAATGAGATTGTTTAACAGAGTCCAAAATCAAGAGGAATTCTTGTGCCCAGAATCCAGCCTGCTTAGCCTGGGGCTGTGTGCTTGTTTATATATATATATATATGTGCATGCAGATTGTGCATGTATTATATTGTGTGCATATTTGTGTATGCATGTTTATATGCGTTTATATGAGGATGTTTGGGTGTGGTGTGACATATATGCATCTGAATTGTATATGAGTGTGTTCATGTGACTGCACACATGTGTGTATATTATGTGCATGTGTGTTGAATATGTGTTGCATGTATACACGTAAGCATTATGTTTGTGTTATATTCATGTGTAAGTTGCATATTGTTGTTATATGTATATGTATGTGTACATATCTGTATCAGTGCATTTCATATGTATGTGGCTGTGTACTATGTATGTGGATTCAGTATGTATATGTGTGTGCATGTGTGTTGTGTGTGGGTATGGGGTTATGTTCACATATACGTATGCATCTATTTATATTATGTGTGTTTGTGTGGGATATGTGTTGATATATGTGTGTCTATGCTTATGGAATTTTCCCCAAAGGGAGGAACACCTCTCAAGGTATGCATCTGGCTTTTCCCTCTTAAGGACAGACAGAGCCCCAGAGCAGCATTGGGAACACCCTAAGGGAAGGCACTTGGACATTTTGGTTGAAGAAGCTAGGAGCTGCTGCTCACAGAAGGCCAGCAACCTCAGGATGCCCCACACCCAGCAGAACACACATGGGACAGGGTGTGGAAAGGGCAGAGATGGGAATTCCCTCAGTGTGGGGCACAGGCCAGTAAGCATAAGATGTCCTCACCCAGTTCCTTGCCAGCTTTGGCAAAAGAGTAGACATTCCCTTGGGGAGTCCCAGGAGGGTGTCGCTCCACAAGGGCAGTGTGGTGCTCTTGCAGTGACCCCAGATCATCATCACTAAGGCTGGGGATGGGGCGGCGGTGGTTGGCCCAGGCTTTCCTCAAGAAGAGGAGGCTTACCCAGCAGGCCCTCCAGGGGACTGTGGTTGCTCAGTAGATGCCTCAGCATTCTGCACACAGTAGAGCAATACACCCTGCACAAACACAGAAAAATACACAGACATTCATACAGGACATAAGGCACATGCACAGACACACATGCACCTGTAATACATGTGAAAAGTACGTGCAAACATATGTACTTGTGTGTGTGTGTGTAAGTGTGTTCTCTATTGAGAATTTTCACCCAAATGAGCTTGCTACTCCATGAGCAGCTGACACCAGGGCAGGTAGTTGGAATGTTCTAGCCTAGGTGCGGGCAGCAGAGTCCACTTATGTCACCCTCCACCCACCCACTTTCCTTCAGGACACATTTCTTGGAAGAGATTTCAACTTAAAGACATACCATCCAAGGGAAGCCCTGCCCCTCTGTTAGTCTCTGTGGTGGCTGCCTTGTGGCTTCCCAGCCAGCAGAAAGCATCTGTGAGTGTGATGGCCTCCCTTCTCTGCATTTTTTATGAGTCTAGAAACAGGATCTCCCAGGGCAGCCCCAGGTGGCTGGTTGCCAGCATTGGGCCCTGACCACTGCCTCCAACCCAGAACCCCCTCTCTGGAGGCTGCAGTGCAGGCCACACAGCTCAGGGGTGCCAGTGACAAAAGGGCTAAGCTGAAGGGTGGTGGGATTGCCCTGTGTGGCTGAGAAGGGGCCCATTCAGGGACACTTGAGAGCTGACTAGCTCAGAGGAAAGAGGAAGCCAGCTGCCTAGAAGTGTCTTGGAATGAAGCAAACCAGACAGAAAGGTGACCGCCCATGGCAGGAGTCAGCCATGTCCTGCCAGGGGAAGTCAGAGGAGGTATCCTGGCAGGGCCTCAGAGCATGAGGTTTCTGCTATGTGCTTTTGTCTCCCCATATCAGTGAGTGGCTGTGACTGAACAAGGCAGCCAAGCTATCCTTTAGGGTGCTGCTTAGGCTGGGGAGTAGGCGAGTGGCAATGGGTGGAGCAGGGCAGCAGCCTTTGGGCCCAGACTAGGCGCAGCAAGTTTCAAGCCTGGGTCCACATGCAGGCACCTGTCTACCTCATACCTCACTTCTCTTCCTGATATCAGAAAAAAAAAAGCCCATCCCTGCAGGGAGAGGAGCTTTGGGGCCTGGTCAGGAGGGTAGACAGAGAAGAGCACCTGCTGTTCAAGAGGCTGAAGGCCAAGGCCATTTCCAAGTGTGTGTGCCTGAGGTTGCTGATCGTTTCCTTTCTCTGCAGAACTGTTCCCAGGGAAGGGTTGAGAAAGGTTGTGTGCATTATTTCTTTAGAGTACTAAGTACTTACCAGGACTGAGGTAACAGAAGCCTACCTGCAGGGGCCTCTGTCAACTTCCTACAGAACTCAGGGAGGCCCAAAGCTATGGCTGCCTGCTTCCTGCAGCCCCTTCCCTCCAGCCTAATGTGACCCCCTGCCTCCTCTGAGCATCCTCTTCCCCATAGCCATCCCGCTGGGGCTGGAGGAACAGGCCCATCAACGTGAACCATTATGCCAACAAGAAGAGTGCGGCCGAGAGCATGCTGGACATTGCGCTGTTGATGGCCAATGCATCACAGCTGAAGGCCGTGGTGGAACAGGGCCCTGACTTCGCCTTCTTTGTGCCTCTTGTGGTCCTCATCTCCATCTCCCTCGCGCTGCAGATCGGCGTGGGAGTGCTGCTCATCTTCCTCGGTAGGAGCCCAGTAGGTGCTCACAGCCCCAGGGACAAGTGCCTTCCGCTTTGCACTCTCAGCTCTCACAGAGTTGCTGATCCTCTGCAAGTTCCTGGTTTCCTCTTGAGCCGGGCTTGCAGTCTAGACTATGGCTTCTCCCCTCTGACCCTATTCTATGAAAGCACAAAGTAGGGTGAAGGTCCTTAAGACTTGGCCCTGGGGGGTCTGGGCCAGGATTCCTGCTTCCTCAGACCCATGTGACTCCCTGCCTCTGTCAACCAGGCCTTTGGTCCAGCCCAGTTCAGACCTGCCTGTGTTGACAGCGTCCAGTGACAAACAGCAATCAAGTTACATAGGAGATGAAGAGGGGTCCTGGACCTAGGAGGGGATCCTGGGACAGGAGGTAGAGAGAGGATCTTGAGGTGGGAAGTAAATAGAGGGTCTTGGGATGGGACAGGAGGTGAAGAGGGGCTCTGGGGTGGGAGGTGAGAAGGGTCAGTGGCCCTGGACAAAAGGAGATAACCTTGAACCACCATCTCCATGGACAGGATGTCTAACAATTTCTGCTAGTTTTGAGTGAAAATCCAAATGCAATGTACAATCTTTAGCATTCCAGTCTCCCCCAAACTAATTCACTAAAACACATATACTCAACATATGAGTGACTTCATCTGGTGGACAGATAGACAGACCACAGACAGACAGGAAAGTGGGCTGGGGCTCCAATGGGGTACTGCCCAGGCGCCCAGGTACCCTCAGTGCCTATCTAGAGGGACAGTCATCAGGAAGAGCTGGGCTCACTTCCTTATTGTGTGATTTTGAGCAAGTGAGTGAATATCCTGAGACCTCAGGGTCTGTGGAATGGGTGTTAGCAGGGCATGGGGTTGTGGGAGGTTCATGAAGTAGGCTGGCTCACCAAGGGCTCTGTTATCTAAGAAACCAAACTTGGCCTGGCTTGACTTCACATCCAGGAGCTTCATGGCCTTAGGCAATTGCCCTGCCTGGGCTTTCACTGCTTATGGAGAAAGTTGGAAATAGAGAAGATAGGGACATTCATGCCAGAGTTTTAGCAAAACAGGCAATTTTTAGTGGGAGACAAAAGTTTCCCTAAATATGGCTGAGAGGCCTGTCACATCCACTTAGCACACTCCACAGATAGGGTGTCCTCTGCCATCCAGGCCACCCTGGGCACCATCCACTCCTTCTCGCCCACAGTCAAGTATGACCTTAACAACCCAGCCAAGCACGCCAAGCTGGACTTCCTGAACAACTTGGCCACGGGCCTGGTATTCATCATTGTGGTGGTCAACATCTTCATCACAGCCTTCGGGGTCCAGAAGCCTGTGATGGACATGGCTCCTCGGCAGTAAGACCCCCAGGTAAGCTGGAAGAAGAGTGTGGGGTCTGCTGCTGGTCACTGCCATGGAGGCTTCTGAGGCATGACCAGTTCCTCTCACCCATGGCATGACCAGGGCACTTACTAATTATCTGCTGTGTGGTCTGAGGACATGGCAGTCCTCGATGCTCCCAAGCATGTATATCATCTGGCCGGAAAGAGGTGTGTTGAGGCACATGGTCCTTTCCGCAGGGCTGTCTTCAGAGGTTTCAAGTCCAGAGTAGCTGCATGGTCTACTATTGACAGTGGCTTGAGCAGAGGTTCAGGCTGGGGGGGCACGGTCACTGTTGACTGGCCCTAGTCCCTGTGCTGAACCTGGCCTTAAATCCTGACAGACCCAGGAACACTGCACTTCAGAAGGGAAAGAGTTATTTTATGGTGTCCTGCCTGGGTCAGCCAGGTCTTTTTTATTCATGCATGCATGCATGCATGCAGTGCATGTGATAGATACATGCATTCATGTGTGGTTGCTGGAATGTACAGGTGGAGGCTCGAGGTTGCCATTGGGAGGGTGTTTTCCTCAAATGTTCTCCAGTTTTCTTCTTTGAGACAGGGTCTCTCACTAAAACTAGAGCTCACTAATTTGCTTAGACTAGCCAGTGAGCCCCAGAAATTCCCTATCTCACCTCCTCTGTGCTGGGATTACAGGCATGTGCCATGACGCTCAGCCTTTTATGTGGATTTTGGAGAACCCAATTTAGATCCTTATGCTTTCTTTACCAGTGAGCAGTCTCCTCAGCCCCAGACAGGCCCTTCTTAACCCCAAGTCTGAGTGTCCAAATGTAGGGTGCCATTGGCTGGCTGAGTTCTCACACTTCTCTTTCTTTCTAGGATGCTGCATAGCACCTGCCCATACCCCAAGAAGTGTGGTGGCCTTGCAATGCTCCCTTCCCTCTGTGCAGCACTCCCCAAAGTCTCTGGAGCCCAGGCTGACCTATCCTGCAGGTTCTGGAACATGCCTCTCTCTGACTGTGACTGCCGTATGAGAGGTTACTCTTGGCATACACGGGCTGTACACACAGCCTAGAAGACCAGAACTGGACAGCCCCAGAGACTTAGGCCCAGACATGGGTCACTGCCTATCCAAGGACACTCAGCAGGTCCGTGGTTGGACTAGATGAGCAGCCAGCACTGGCCTCTGTCTCAGGACATTCCAGAAGGACAAGCCCCTCCCTTTGCAGATTCACCAGCAACCCAACTTCCCATGGGGCCTTACAGGTCACCTGGTGACCACTGCCTCTGCTGTTTCTTCCTAACCCAGGGACACTGGACAAGGCAGCAGTACTTGTTGGCCTCAGAGGTGGCCACTGGCTCCAGCCTCAGTGCCTGGGCTTGGCAGCTATCAGCAAGCAGCCCTCCCCATATGGGCTACAGGTCTTGCCTGTACCTTCCACCAGCAGGGACCAGGCAGAGCCCCAGCCCCCTGCTCAGGCCCCACTTTTCCAATCAGGTATGACAATAAAGCTCACACACACACCCATTGAACTGAACGTGCCACCCTCTGCTCCTAGATGGCCAGGGGATACTTTTTCCAGAAAGGCTGGTTGGAAAGCTCTTGGCTCCTGCCTCTCCAAGGGTAGGTTTGAAGGCAGAGAAACTGGGATCTATGGCTCAGTGGCTTTGCTGTTTTTATTTCTTTGCACTAAACAGAAAAATTGCAAGAGAATTTCAGAGAACTCCCTCACATACTGATGGACATTTTGCCAGACATGTTTCCTCACTTTTGGAGCCTGCACCACTGACCTCTCTAGGATTTTGGAGGAATGCAGCTGCTGCTAGATCAACCTGGGGTACATCAGCCTCCTGGGAGCCAGGCAGGCCTGAGCAGCACAGCAGCTGGGGGGGCGCACCTGAACTGCCGAGTGTTTACATGGAAAGTGCTAGAAATGGTCTTTATTGGCCCTCCCAGAGTTGGCACATTAGCCTGATGCACCCAGCTGTGGTGGTACTCTAGACCTCAGTCCTATACCGAGGAGGAGGCTGCGGCATTTATAGCAAGATAAAACCCTATCCAGAACCCCATGTGTCCTGTGCCAGCTCTGAGTTCAAAGCAGGTGCACATGCCCTATTGGGCCTGGTGAAGTCCTACTCAGGGTTTTTAGGATGACTCAATTAGGTAACTGGGGTCACAAGACTATGGCCACCCAAAGCATTCATTAACTAGTGGCTTTGAGACCGTGGCACCAGACTCTGGCTATCCTCTCAGTGAGTTGGGGAAAGGCAGCGTGTGCAAGCCTGGGAAATGGCCACATCCTTGTCTCCATTTGTGCCCCATGGCCTGGGTAGGGCCGTGCATGCAGCAGTGTACTCCACCCCTTGTGAGATTCCAGCCCTGTTTCATGCAGGCCTGCCTTGACCTGGGCCCCAGACATGTCTCTACCAAGCCTGTGTCACTTTCCCTGCAGTGGTATCTAGCAGTGCTCACCATCAGCGGAGACGTTCTCGGGAGGAGAGGACCTTGGAGCCTGACCTACCTGGATGTCCCCTCACCCAACAGAAGCTGGCTTCAGGCCCTCTTCACCTGTCCTGTACTTCCCAATGCACTTTCCAGCCCTGCGCCCCTCTGTCCCCCACCTTCCCTACATTGCCTCTGCTCTGAAGCATGATTCTTACCTGAGCCCCAGGGCATCTCCTGTTGGTTTCTGCTTTCCAAGCCCAGGGAAGGGGACAAGAGTTTCGAATAAATTCCCACTCCCAGGGCGAGACAGATGGCTTAGCAGATGTGGACTCGGGATCCCCAGGACCCATGTAAAAAGCTGAGCTTGATTGTACATACCAGTGCTGTGAGGGGCAGAGATGGGAGAACCCCTGGTCAGCCAGTCCAACTGAAAAGGTTCACTGAGAGACTATCTCAGAGAAATAAGGTGTAAGAGCTGAAGAGAGCACACAGTGTCTTCCTCTGGCCTCTGTATATGTGTGCTCACCTGTATACAAACGCATACACTATGCTCACACCCATCATAACTCACACACACACAATACCACTCCAAGTGTCATCTAAGCAGTGAGCCTGGAGTGACTCATACCTGGGGCCTTAGACATCCCAGAAGCCCCATCATCTCCAGTCTAGAGTGTGGCTAACCAGTCAGCTTCCTAAAGAGATAGTTGAGTGGAAGTACTTATGAAGCAAATGGTCAGACATTTTGAAAGTACCAGGAGAAAGGCTGGGTAGGAGTGTACACCTGTCCCAGCTACTCAGGAGGCTAAGGCAGGACAGTCACTTGAGCCCTTAGAGTCTGGCCTGGATGACACAGATCTGTCCCAAAGAACAACAATAAAAGAAAATGTGGGGAACATGGAGGGATGGATGAAAGGACGCTGAGAAATGCTGCTAGAAGTGGAAGTCTTGTGCAAGTGGCCCCAGTGTGGCTGGATCACTGGTGTGGCCCCCCTAATGTGAGTTGGCCAACAACCACCTCTGTGCCTGGTCTCACGGCAGCCGGATGTTGGCCAACACATGGCTGAGTTCCTCCTTTGCCAGAAGAGGAAACCACCCCGGGCAGGGTAAGAAGGACACAGCTGGGCTCCCTCCCTGGTGGGGGGGGGCATAGGCCAAGATCCAGCATGTAGCTCTCCCTGACCAAGTGTGGGGCCTGATGATCAGGGCAGATCTTTGACCAGGCACCTTGATGCCCAGGGAGTAGTGGGGGCCAGCACAGCCCCACCCCCTGATATGTGCATCCTGCCCTCCCCAGCTCTTCCCAGGTGGTTTCCCCACAAACACATTTCAGCTGCCCCTGCTATCTCTGAACCTGGTCCAAGGCCAGGACTGGCATTCTGGGAACAAGGTTCCTGCCCACTGGGTCTCCAGAGGGTGAGAGGGTTCTGCTAGAGCTGGGGGAGTAGGTACATCAAGTTCACATCTCTGTTCACACACACATTTCACCAAAAGAAGTTGGTGTCAAATGTCTTCCTTGGTGACACATTATTTACTGAGGCAGGGTCTTGCACTTGAACCCAGAGGTCACCATTTTGGCTAGCATAGCTAGCCAGCTTGCCAGGGAGATCGTGGTCTCTGCCTCCCCAGCACTGGGATTTTTAGCAAGCCTCCATGCCCACCCAACATTTATGTGGGTGCTGGAGTCCAAACTCAGGTCCTCACGTTTCTACATGAACAGTTTCATCCACTGAGTCATCTCTCCGGCCCCACATTGTGCTTCTCTTGCTTATGGCTTCTCAATCTGACCTGTTCTCCCACCCAACACCACCATCCAGCATACAGTTAGTGTTCAGTAAATATCTGGGGTACAATCCACTCAGTCCTCCAAGTGTGCCAGGAATATGCACCTACCACGTGACCAAGGGACAGACAGAAGCCCTGGAGTCAGTTGCAGGTGGCTGTGTCCACTCCAGGAAATGGCACTGTGGGACAAGAGAAGGGACTGGTGTGTAAAGGAGCAAAAAGGCCCGCTGAGGGGGACACCACAGAGAAACACGCAGGGGTACAACCAGGAGATGTTGTAAGGGGAGACTTTCAGGCCGAGGATCAGCCTGGCATGAGCCTCAAGGCTGTGAGGGCTGGTGGCACTGTAGAAGTGGAGAGTGGGGACAGCAGGTGGAAATGGTCTCATAGGGTTAAGTGGCTGTGGAGGACTGAGGCAGGTTTCCCTCAGCTTCTTCCTAGACTACAGATGGACAGGTGGGTGGGTGATAAGATAGTGTCATGGTTTGAATGAGTGCTCCCCCCAAAGTCCAGGTGACTATTGGGAGGTGGTAGAGCCTTTAAGGAGTGGGACCTAATGGGAGGTCTTTAGGTCATTGTGACAGATCCCTGAGGGAGAATCAAGGACCCCAGGGCCACTCTTTGTCTCTACTGTCACTCCTCCATGAAGTGCTCCCTAACAGGCTGGAAACAGCAGGCCAGGCAATCGTGGACTGGCACACCAACACTTGGAGCCCAAATTAACTTTTCTCTTTATAAAGTAATGCTCTCAGGTGTTTTTACTGTAGTGACATAAAGATGAAAACATGCATAGATCTACAGAAAGGTGGACGATTGAATTTTAGACGAATATGTTGATAGATGTATGATAGGTGATTGATAAGAATAATCTGTAAATTGATGATAGGTAGATGAATGACAGATGACTAGGGGATTGATTAGTAGATTGGATAGATATAGATGAATGATGGAAGGATGATAGGAAGGATTGGGGGCCGAGAAGATGGCTCAGTGGATAAGGAGCTTGCCAGGCAAGTGTTAGAACCTGCATTCAGATCACTAGAACCCACATAAAAGGCTGGATGCTGTACAGGTGTCTGTAATCTTAACACATCTACCCTAAAATGGGAGGAGAATCTACTAGAAGCTCACGGGCCAGCTAGCCTGCTAAATAGTGGTGAAAACGAGAGACCCTGCCACAAATGAGGTGGAAGAAGAGAATAGACACCCAAAGTTTTTCTTTGGTCTCTGCACATGTGCTGTGGCATGCATATACCCATACACATATATACACACATGCATCATAAACACACATACACACCAAAAAATAAAAAGGTGGGATTGGACAGACAGACAGCAGGCTCACTGGGTTATTCCAGGGCCATGCTCTGTGCCACCTCAGCCCCTACAGCCACTTCAGTCCCTTATTCCTGTCCAGCAGTCACTGTCTCATGCCCCCTCATGGTTTAAGTGATTGTCTTCAGCCAGTTTGTCCTAAGTGGCCAACATTGGGTGTCGTCTAAGCCTTGCTGGGTCTAGCATTGCCCTTAAAAATTAGGGGCCAATGATTTCATGACTCTTTCTCCCAAATCCTTCCTCTGCAGAAACACTTACTGCTGAGTTGGATGGGGCCCAAGGAAGTGGTCCTAGCAGCTGCCTTCGGTGGTCCCTAGCCCAGTGCTTAGCTGGGAGATGACTTAGTGGATAAAATGCTTAATGCACAAGCAAGAGTACCTGAATTGAATCTGGGTATAGTGGCGCATGCCTTTAATCCCAGCACTCGGGAGGCAGAGGTAGGAGGATCACCATGAGTTCAAGGCCACCCTGAGACTACATAGTAAATTCCAGGTCGGCCTGGGTTAGAGTGAGACCCTACCTTGAAAAACCAAAAAAAAAAAAAAAAAAAAAGTACCTGAATTGGGATTCCTAGAACCCCCATAAAAGCCAAATGCTTTTATCAACTGTAATCCCAACACACCTATAGGGAGAAGGGAGGTGGAGACAAGAGAATCTTTCCAGCCAGCTAGTCTGACAGTGAAAATCCAAAGATCCTGCCTCAAAGAGGTGGACAGCGAGGACCAACACCCAAAGTTGTCCTCTGACCTCCACACAGATGTCATGCCACACATGCATCCACACTCACACATATGAATAGGAACACATTCACAGAAAGGAAAAAAAAAGATTTGGGGTTCCACTGCCACTTGACCAGAGCTTCCCTGAGCCCTGCAGGTTACAGCGACAGAGGGGGGCATCAGGCACACCCTTTCATCTTTTTAAAAGGGGTCCCTATTCTCTCACAGGTGAGGAGACAACATTTGAGCATTGATGGGACCATAGTGACAGAGCAGTGTACCCCAGATGGCCTTTCCATCTCCCTGAGTGTCCCACCCCTCCCAGATCCTCATCTAGTCTGCATGAGGGTAGGTGTCCAGGACTGGCTGCCTGGGCCTTTGGCTAGGAAACCTTGGCAGGGCTCCATGAGCCATCTGCAAGGAGGCCCAGTCCCTAGGTCCTGATTCAGCAGGAACTGGAAATAAAGGACATCACACAAGAGCAGTGTCAGCGCACCCACAAATCCAGTCCTAAGCCTGCACATTCAAGTACTCACCAACACAGGGGTTGTGTAAGACACAGATGTATTGCTGGGTTCTGACCTTGTGTATCCTGTATTCCCACTGGCTGGTGCCCAGCTTGCCCAGTGCTCTGCCACATTCCCCCACTCTACTCCACCCCAGACCCAGCCTGTTCCCACTCCTTCTCCTCAAGCCTCTAGTGCTGGAAGATCCCCTGACCCTTGCTGTTCTGGGAGCAGTGCCCTTGGAGTGGCCACTTCTCACTCCAGTGTCAAGACAGTCTTCTGGAGTAGGTTACATCCTCCCGAGGACCCAATGGATGAGTCAGGGAGGATGTCCAGGAGCCCCAGCAGAGGGAACGGCTTGTTCCTTACTTGAATCCGTAGAGCTGTGGTGTGATGACACACGAACAGCCATCCTGTGTTGCAGTGTGGAGATGTGTGTGATGCCAGCAAGGGACATAAGGGAGTGAGTGGCTGGTGATACCTCTGGCTCCCTTGTGGACCACAAGCACCAGCTGACCAGGTGGCTGCAGCACAGGGTCCTGTGAGGATGCTGAGGTCCAGGCGGAGACCCCCTTGCTCTCCCCCCTCCATGGGTTCCAGTCTAGCAGTGAAAGGCCCATGGAGGACTAGTCAGGCAGAAGTACCAGTTGGGACTTCAAAAGCATCAGCCACAGGCTTCAAGTCCAGCCAGGTCAGACACAGGACCCAAGTAGCTGGGGTGTCCAAGGACAGCCTATGCTCAGGGGTTGGCAGGCTATGAGCCTCTGGGCACAGCCTCAGTAAATCAACAAGTTTGAAGGCCAAGTGGTCCAAATCCAGGGGATGCCCAGGAACAGTATCCCACCCACAGGGCGTAGAGAACCAGAACCTTATAGGTCACCCACAGCAGCTTTGAGAGGAGGCATCCTTCATGGTCTCTGGTGAAGACCTTCTGGGGCCACTAGCCTGGGTGTTCCCAGCCTTTAGTTGATAGAATCTAGGGTTTCATGGATTGGGGAGATGGCTCAGCATGTAAAGAGTGCTTACTGTGCAAGCCTGAGGACCCGAGTTTGATCCCCAGCACCCATGTAAAAAGCCCAGCATGGCTACACATGTCTGTAACCCTAGTACTGAGGGGAGCAGAGACAGGAGATCACTGGGGCTCCCTGATCAGCTAGTCCAATCAAAAAATGAGAAGCTATGGGCTGGAGAGATTGTTCAGTGGTTAAGGCACTTGCCTCCAGAGCCTAAGGACTCAGGTTCAATTCCCCAGTACCCACATAAGCCAGATGCACAAGGTGGCACATGTATCTGGAGTTCATGGCTGGAGACACTGGTGCTCCTATTCTCTATCTCTCCCTCTCTGCTTGCAAATAAATGAATAAAAATATTTTTTTAATGAGAACCTATAGGTTCAGTGAGAGAAGATCAGATGGAAGAGCAATAGAGGACACTCAACATCTTCCTCTGGTCTCCACACTACATACACACACATGCGCATAGGCACACACATGTGCATTAACCACATACACACGGATTAAAAAAAAAAAACAAAAAAACAGAAACTAAGATTTCAATGCCCCCAAGATTCTCCACCTTCCAAAGGCAGGGAGATCCTAGGCACTCCTGATGCAAATGTCTCACCTTTACTCAGGTGTTGGGCCACCTTCCTGCCAAGTAGTCAGTTCCTAAACCACTCCACATGGTGCTCTGCTAAACTGTGCTCAAGGGGGTAGGGGGATGTGTAGAGTAGGGTTTCTACAGAGGTGCAGATTGAGGCTCAGACTCTAATAAGCACACGACCTGCTTGTGCAGTTCTGAGGTGGGAACTGAGAGCTGTTTCCAATGTTACCACTCCACACTGGGCACAGATGTCCTGGCAGATGCAAGATTCCAAGGGCACAGCTTTCCTCCACTCGGGCCTGCAGTTCTCAGGGCATGAGCTGTGAGGCTGGAGTCAGGAACCCTGCTGGGTGGTGACGAAAAACCCCTCCACTTTGCTTCCCTCTCTGCTGCACTTCCTGAGCCTGAGTGGAGGTTCCCCTCCCGGGAGCCTGGCCCTGTGCCAACTCACCCTATTGCAGGGTCATCCTAGAGTCAGGGCCTATCCCAGCACCTTCCAAGGCACAGCACACGTCACTCCAGAAAGCCCCGTGGAAAACGCAGACTCATGATGACCCTGCGGGTAAGCAAATATTGTTTCCCCAAACACAGGCTGTGCCAGGTCCCACAGCTGGTGCCCTGCATGGGTCTGTACATACACACAAACACATGTGGTATATGAACCTGCACATACTGCATTCGTGTGAACATGCATATGTGCAAACTACTATGCACTTGTGTGTGCATTTGTGCGTGCGCACAAACAGAGATGCACCCGCACACTAATATGTGGTGAGGAAGGGCTGGGATGGTACATGGCAGATGGCAATGTCATGTGGTCTTGACTGTGGCCTCAGCTTCCTCATCTGTCCTCAGGTGCACAGTCCCAGTGGGGGACTGCAGGGTGTCCACCAGCATCAGCTTTGGTCAGTGTGACTCATGCTGCCTAAGGCAGGAGGGCCCCAGGTCTGACGGTGGAGGCCAAGGGCAGCACACCCAGCCCTCAGCTTTGTGTGCTCACCCTCCTGGTGTCCACAAGGGACATTTCCTAGACAGATCCTAAGGCCGAGGCTGATGGTGGAGATAAGAGGGAGCATTTGCCACATCCCAGATGAACAAGGTCCCAGCTCTGGAATACATGAACTGACTGTGGACCCAGAAGGATATGAGGAACTAGAAACTAGTGTCCAGTATCTCATACAATGACAGTTTTCATCTCTAAGGGATCCTAGATGGCTCTATGAACTGCTTTGTTCTCAGTCTAGACCCAGGAGACACTTACAGGCCAGTGAACTTCGTTTTCTGTGACAGGTTGTGACCTGAGTTGTGTCCCACAATGCTAAAGCCTAGTCCCTGGCCACATCCAGCCCACTGTTGGTAACACTGACCAGAGTGTGGAGGAGCTGAGACTCGAATGACCACCAAAGTCAAGGTCAGGAACCCAGTGAGGAAGGTGGGGACATGGACCGTCTTGGACAGTCACAGGAAGAGAACAGGACAAGATGGGCTGAGCTCAGACCTGGCCTAACACCCATCTCCCCCATTCCTGGTGGGGTGGCCTTGGGCTCCTCTCTGGACCTGGTTTCCTCTTGGGAAAAGTGGGGATAAAGGTTCTCACCTTTTGGGGCTGTCGGGGGAGTTGGTGCTTCTCAGAGATCTGGGACCTCCTGGACACCTGCACAGCACACTGCTGCCCCAGCCACTGACGGCTAGGCCTGGGACAGGGCCTACAGGCTGCATAGAGAGACTAAGTGATGGGGCTACCCTGGGCAATCAAGGAAGGGGACAGTGGAGAGGAACACATGAGGTAAGAGGGGACAGAGTGGGGGTACATCAAAGGCTGATGGTGTAGGGCATCTTGGGGCCGAGATGATGATGCACAATGAGGGGACTTCTGAGGTAGAAGGGAGCATTGAGAGAGCCATGGTGGGGGGCAGTGGGAGTGTAGGAGAGGATATCTTTGGGTGGGGATAAGTGAGATGTCTGAGGGGAGAGGAAACAGCGTGGGGGGGCATCTGAGTGAGGTGGGAGGAGATGGTATGAGACAACTTCGGGGTGGGCACAATGAGGAGATGTCTGCGGGGAAGGGGACAGTGGGGGAGGAAAAATGTCAAGGGGTCAGGAGCTGAAGAGGACCTGGGGAAGGGGAGTCTCTGGGTTGAAGCTGGACTTGTAGAAGTCAGGAGGGCCTAGGCCCTGCCCTTGGTGGAGCTGAGTTTGTTGGAATTATGCAGGAAACCCTCCTGAGAAAAGGGAGTGAGGCAGGCTGAGGCAACTGGCACATTTAATAACTGTTAAGCACCTTGTAGAGTGAAGGTGATGTGCTTCTGATATAAATTATAAATAATGAAAAAAATAAGTATTTAGAAAAAGAAATGCTGGGCCCACAGTAGGTGGCCATGGGATTCTTTGGTTGAGCAGTGGGCAAGGCCTGGGGTCTGGGCTCATCAGAGCCCCCCAAGGTCATCTGCCAAGAAAGCCAGCAAGTAGCGACTGACATGCCTATCGATGATGACGGGCGAGAAACCGAGGATGCGCCGGGTCCCCGGAAGCACTTTGGGATCTGGAAGACAAGGGAGAGATGCACCAATCCAAGGACCAATAGCCAAGGGGAGCGAGGCTGTGGGGGAGCTGAAGTAGCTTGGGCATGGGCACCATCCCCTCCTGCTGACACATGGTCTCAGTATGTGGACCCAAACTGGGGCAGACCCCAGAGCCCAGGCCCTGCCTGGATGACCCTCAAGGCCTCCAGTGTAAGGGCTGTGTGAACACATGGCTACCCTCAGAGACCTTCGACAACGAGCTCAGGTGTCATGGGATGGGGTCATGGAGTAGGTTAGGTTGGCTGCAAGATGCAAGCCTTTCTGGACTTGGGTCTGTGATACCACAGATGGAGAGACCAAGGCTCAAGCAAGATAACCCAAGGTGACAGATGTGAATGGCTCTCTACCTCAAGCCCCACAACTGCCCCCTCCCCTGAGAGGTGTCACAGTCTCATAATTCTTAAGGATAATGGGATTCTACACTATTCCCACAAGCCCTGTGTTACATCCCATGGGATAGGTGAGGAAACGGAAGCACAGAGAGGCCAAGGGCCCTGAGGTACACAGATTGGCCCCTCCATGGGTAGAAACCCAATCTACCTAGGGAGCATTGGGGTACAGCCTGTACCTACCTGGAGGGCAGCAGTAGAGAAGGAGGGCCAGGCCAGCTGCCAGACCTAGGCCCGCCAGGAAGCTCATGGGTCCTGAAGAGAAAGAAATGTGAGTGGTTGGTACCAGCCAGTGATTACCACAGGGGGCCAGTCCCCCAAAAGAAAGCCAGGAATGGAACCCAATGTGGATTAGAAAAGCCCCTAGGACAGAGATAGAGCCCTGAAGGAGAGAGAGAGAGAGAGAGAGAGAGAGAGAGAGAGAGAGAGAGAGAGAGAGAGAGAGAGAGAGAGAGGGAGAGAGAGAGGGAGAGAGAGAGGCAGCGGGGGCTTTTACCCCTGTCACTCAGCTCGCGGCTCCCGCTGCCCCAGTCGAGCTCTGTGCAATCTGAGTTCTCTGGAAACAAAATCACAGTGCAGGATTAGTCATGTGCCAAGCCAAGAGCAAGTGGTTGCCCCCATAGGAAACCCAAGGCCACTTCCACCTCCTGAGGCTACTGGGACTGCACTTCGCTTTGGGGAACTTTGCAGTTTCAGATCTCCTTTAGTCCTGATATCATGGGTATGGAGAAAGGCCATCACGTCCTGTTGGCCATAAGGCATCAAATGTAGCACATATATCCACTGTCAAGAGCCCAGCTGCTGTCATTATGGGAGCTGCCTTGCCAGGTACAGTAGGCCAGGGGCTTTTTCCCCATGGGGCCTCTGCAGGCAGCTGACCCACTTGCTGAACAGGCTCTGGGGCACCGGATAGCCACAAAAAGTGCTTTGCCTCCAGCAGGGATGCAGCTCGGGTCCCCTGGGTTCTAGAGGACCTGATGGAGTACTTTCAGCTGGGCTCTGGGGGAAGGCCCATCCCCCCAGCTCTTGAGCATCCACACTGATTCCTCGTAGGATCAGACAGTTCAGACCAGAGTCCCAGCTGAGGACTGGGGCTGAGTCACCTCATCTGTCTGCCCCAAGGCAGCAGTGCCTCCTCCTGGGACCCTAGGCAGAGAGCCTTGGAATGGAACCACCACGGCAGCCTGGCTATGGTGCTCCCATGAGCCCAGATCCTCGAAACCTGCACACATCCCAGAGTCTGGAAACATACTGTCTCTGACTTGTCATCTGTACCCAAGAACCCAGTGGTCTGTGGGGTCCACTGTGTTGGGATGGCCTAGGAGCACCACCCAGCTGTGAGGACAAGGCCACTGTGAGCTCAGGAATAGGGTAGAAAAGAAGGAAGAAGACTAGATGTATGATACTGACTTCTAATTGGAAACTGCAAGGGAAATCCCAGCCCTCGGGGGGAAGAGGTAGGAGGATTGCCATGAGTTCAAAGCCACCTTGAGACTACATAGTGAATTCCAGGTCAGCCTGGGCTAGAGTGAGACCCTACCTCGAAAAAAAAAAAAGGAAAGAAAAGAAAGTAAGAAAAAAGAAAACTCCATGGGAGAGAGGTAAAGAGACAGAGGAAGAGAGACAGGAAAAGTCTGATGGGGAGAAAGTACAGATGGAGACCAATAGGGATCCCAACTGAGGTCCTTATGCTTCACCTCCTGAACCATCTCCCCAACCCCAGACGGGGCTTTCCTAATCCCCAGTCAGATTGGCCAAGTGTCTGAGTAGCCATGCTGTCCACAGCTCAAGAGCTCCCTGGACTTGGAATGCTGTTGGCCGGCTGAGCAGTTCTCATGACTTTCTTCCTTTCCAGGACCCTGAATGGCACCTGCCCCAAGGTTGGGGGGGGGGGACTGATGAAGAAAGACAAAGAGGGAGAGGCAGGGAGGGAGGCAAATGGAGAGATGGAAAGGGATGCAGATGCAGGAAGGGAGGACGGATGGAGGGGAAGAGAATAAGGGAGAGAGGAGACAGAGATCCATCTGCCTGGCTGGCACTATTCTTCCCTGGGTGGTCTCTGGGAGAGGACCAGGAGAGAAGGGATGCCTGTGCTGGGCTGATGCAGTCTTAGATGGGTATCCATCACCAGCTGGCCAGATGCCCTCTGAGGACCAGCATGGAGCACTGAAGGTGGGGACACAGCACTTACGCAGAGTGTGGCGGCTGGGCAGGCAGCTGTGCAGAGGCTGGGCGTGGATGTACAGAGCGCGGTAGAACTCCTGGCAGTGTCTCTCGCCACTGCGCTGCAGGTGGTTCAGGAGGTCACAGAGCCGAGTGCGCAGGGACGCCTTGGGGTTCCGGAACTGGGGGCAGAAGGAAGAGCAGGCTGGAGGGGGCCTGAGTTGCTGCCTCAGTGTCACAGGGCTCAGAGCCCCTGGACATCTCACCCCACCCACATGGCACCTGACACTGCTGCAGTCACAGGTGGTCCAGGGGTCCCAGCTAATCCTCCTTCCCTTGCAGGTGGGAAGTGGGAAACAGGCCTAGAGAAGTCATCCTAAAAGATAAGACTCAGCATGTGGTCCATGAGACCTAGCAAAGTTGCTCCAACCCTCTAAGCATTGGTTTCTTCATTTGCAAAAGGAAATAAACCCACATTTGTAGGTCCTTACAAAGAATCAATGGAGTGATAATATTTGTGCTATTATGGCATAACTGATATTATTTTGTAGTATTTAGAAAGTCGGTTAAGGGCTGGGGAGATGGCTTAGAAGGTTAAGAGTGCTTGCTGCATAAGCATAAAGCCCTGAGGTCAATTCCCAGCACCCACGTAAAAAGACCCCATCTCAAGGAAATGAAGCAGAATGACAGAGGAGGACACCCTCTGGCCACCGCATCTGTGTGAATGAGGCACACACATCTGCACACATACATACCAAACATTTAAGGTTTTTTCTTTGTCATGTGTGTTTGTGCATTGCATTCACGTGTCTGACTTTGTGACACCCCATATGCTCCCCTGCAGCAGGGGTCTCTTGCCTGGGGTGGTGGGAGTGGACTCTCCCACCTGGTCTCTTTTTGAGGTGGAGTCTCTGCTCCAGCGATTCTGCTCTCCTGCACAACTAGGGTTATGGGCATATGTGACCATCCCCAGCTATTATACATGGGATCTAAAGATTTGAACTCGGGCAGTCTCAGGCCCCCTCAGGCCCTCATGCAGGGGGTAATTCTAATCACTAAGTCATCTCTCCAGTCCAAAAAAATAATTAAAAAAAAAAAAACAGTCAAAAGCCAGGCATGGTGGCTCATGCCTGTAATCCTAGCACTTAGAAGGCTGAGGTAAGAGAATTACCACGAGTTTGAAGCAAACTTGGGCTACAGTCAACTGTAACTAAAGTGAGAATAATATTTTTTTTTTTTAAGTCAGCTGAGGAAAGAACTGATTCTTGGTATAGGACTGGGCACTTGGTATTTATTACAGAACCATGAAGCTATGAGCTGATGATGCCCTCTAGTGGCAGCATGTAACACTACAGCTGGAAACTGGCGACACCAGGATCCTCAGGTGCCTGTGAGGAAAAAAAAGAGAAAGTGTGCAGAATAATTCCTCAGTTTTGTGTATAAACACCTGAAACCTTTATGCAATGGACTTGTAGTTACAACAATGAGATGAATTTGAGTCTGTCTCTTCAAATTACTGTGTGATTCAGTGTAAGCATTGTCTGAGCCAGTAGCTGGCCTGAGTTAATTCTTATTCTGCCCTGAACTGAAGCTGAAAGAGAAGCAGGGGGAATGAATAGCTCCATCAATGTGTTGGCTTGGATGAGATGTCTTCCATAGCTTCATGTGTTTTGAATGCTTAGTCTCCAGCTGGTGACAGTTTGAGGTGGAATCGTGCTGGAGGTGTGTTGCTGGGTGCTGGCCTTAAGGTTTATTAGCTCAGCTCCAAGTCCAGACGGAGACCACTTCCACCCAAATATGTAAAAGGATCCTGTTCTGCCCTGCTTTCCTCCTGACTTGCTAAAACTTCCCCTTGAACCTGGAAGCCTGAAATAAACCCTTTCCTCCTATAAGATACTTCTAGCCAGGTGTTTTGACCCAATGACGAGAAGGTAACTACAACAGTCAGTAAAGTATTTGTCTTACAAGCATGAGGAGCTGAATTTGATGCTAAGAATTCATATTTCAAAAGCCAGGCATGGTGGCATGTGCTTATGTTAGTGCTGGGGAAGCAGAGATAGGAGGATCCTTAGGGCTCACTGGCTGGCCAGCATAGGCTACTTGGCAAGTTCCAGACCAGTAAGAAACCCTATCTCAAAATGAATGGTGACTGAGAAACTGTGATACCCAAGATTGTCCTCTGGCCTCCACACACATGCAAGTAGACCCCCCCCCACACACACAGATGCACCTGAACACACAAACATACAGGCACACAAGTGCACATGTACGAAAACACACAAGATGGACTCACTCAGCAGGATGGCCGGGGCAGAACCTAGACTATAGAGGCCTAGTGGGTCTCTGGCACCTACTGCCTGGCTCTTCCAGTCTCAGTGACTGCTGCCAGGAGCAGGTGACTCAGGGTAAAGGCTGAAGCTTGGGGAAGGACAGGCCCAACTCACCAGATGTCCCCGAAACTGGGACTTCTCAAGGTCCCCTTCTCAGTGCTGGAGGGACTGGACAAGATTAGACTTCCTGACACAAAGCCCAGAAACTCCAGCAGGGCTAGCATGGCACATCCACTGCTCTAAGAGGCCAGAGTTGGCCTGACCTTCTGAGATCATGACTGCCTCTCAGCCCTCAATAGACTCCTCTATAAAATAGAGTAATGACCACAGCTACTTGCAAGACTGGTGAGAACAGGGATAATCCAAAGAGAAGTGTACTCATATCACCTGGCTCATGTAGGCCAGGCTGTGCTCCAGCTTGTGAGCCGTTTCACAGAGGGGGAAGCTGAGGCCCCCAGTGGGACCAACCTCCCCCAGGCTGCTAAGCAAGGCAGAGTGAGCTCAGCTGTGGGTCAGATTATCCCCTGCCTTCTTGGAGCTCCCACTGCCCATGTATCATGTCCTGGGCCTTTCTGCCTCACATGCACAAGGAAGAAATGAAGACGAAGAAGAAGCAAGTGTTTTCTCACCTTCATCTCTGAAAGATGCAGTGTCAAGAGCAGCATGTAATGCCAGGGTGACAGAAGGTCTAGAATTCTGATCCCTCCCTCTGCCCTTGTGCAGCCACATGTCTCCCCTTGTAAGCACCCCCCCTGCCCCGACACACACACACACCCACCCACCCTCCCTCTGGAAGAGGCCAGCATATAAAGAGACTGAGCACAGGCAGCTGACCACCTGGTACCACCTGGAGTCACTGCGAAGACAGTTTAGAGCTCAAGCAGCTCTACCACTCAAGCCCAGGTGTCACTTGTGAGCCATCCTGAAATGCCTGATGTGCCATTCACTGAGCAGACAACACAGGGCTAGCACCACTTTTCCCAGCACCAGAAAGGAAGAAAAACTGAGAGGCATCTTGGGCCCCCCACCCTCACCTCCTCAGCACCTTTTCGGCCTCCTTGTTGGTGAGGATCTGTGGGTAGTAGCGGTTCAGCTGGAGGATGATCCTGTCCACCTGCTGCTCACTCAGGCGGCCCTGGCCTGTCAGGAAAGGTGTATCCCGCACCAGGCGGTCACAGTAGGTCTGATCTGGAACACATGTGGGTAGCACAGTGGGTGAGTCAGTGCAGTACCAAGGCGGACCATTAGTGCTGACTGATGGAGGCCCACACCTACTGAAGAGTGATGCTCTCTCTGATATTTCAAGGGGTCACCTGCAGGATCATGATCTCCCAGCCCACACAGATGCCCCTCACACAAGAGCTGCCCTGCCTGCTGACCACCATATGGATGCCAGCAGGTACAGTGGGAGGTGATCACAGAAAATAAACTCAGGTGAAGAATGTACTGTTCATAGGACCACCTTAAAATAGTTGGGGCCAGGGAGCTTAGGGACAGCCCAGATGCAGCTGTGCAGATGCAGAAACACAGGGCTCAAGGTAGCCTATGCTGGCATCACTGTAGGACAAATCATTTCTGCAAGAAATCTTAAGAACCTTCGACCATCAGGAAACCAGTGAGCCCTTCCAGGGAGCAGAGAATGTGTCTGTCTTTAATTTCAGAACTTCCATTAAAGCAGTTCTGACCGCAAAACTCACTGAAAACACACATGGTAGTTTGAATATATGGTACCATAGAATCAGGTGTTTTATTAAAATTGAGTTTGCAGCTTCCTCCCCTAGCAGACTTCTGCTTAGAGGGGGTGTGTGACTGGTGCAGATCTGAATTCCAGCCCTAAGGTATGCAGAGAGGTTTCAAGCTCTGGTAGGTTTTATGTGTTGGTATTGATGCTTGCCGATGGTGCTGGCTGCTTGGCGGAGTCTCTCTGCTTGGATTTATGAATGGGAGCCAGCTTCTTCCACCACTGATGGAAATTCCTCTGAATCTGTAAGCCTAAAAAAGATCCCATTCCTCCCATAAACTGTGTCTGGTTGTATATTCATCCCAGTATTGTAGAGCTGTCTACTACAACACAGTAATGTTTAGTACTAGCATAAGGAATGACATATGAGAGTAGGAGAGATGACCCAGTGGTTAAAGGCACTTGCATACAGCAAAGCCTAATGGCCCAGGTTCGATTCCCCAGTGGCCATGTAAATCCAGATGCACTAAGTGGCATATGCATCTGGCATATTCAGTGGCAACAGGCCCTGTGGTGCCCATTCCCCTAGACTCTCCTTATAAATAAATAAGTAAATAAATAAAGACTGACATATAGGCCAATGTGATGAGAACCCAGAATAACCCCATTTTGAGTAAAAAAAGGAGTATAAAAGGAAAGAGAGAAAACTCCCAGAAATGGTAAAAAAAAAAAAACAAAAAAAAAAAACACTTGCAAAGCATAGACCTCCTAAGGGTTTAATATCCAGACTATGTGAAGAACTTCCACAACTCAATAGTAGAAGACACAAACTCAATTCAAAATTGGGGAAAGGAAAGCTAGGCGTGGTGATGCACACCTTTAATCCCAGCCCTGGGGTAGAGATGAGGGGCAGAGGTAGGAGGATCACTGTGAGTTTGAGGCCAGTTGGGGACTACAGAGTGAGTTCCAGGTCAGCCTGGGCTAGAGTGAGACCCTGCCTCAAACCCTACCCCACTACCCCAAAAACAACTGGGAAAAGAAGTCAAATAGACATTGCTTTGACGAAATTGGCCAATAAGTACATGAAAAGATTCTCATTACCAGTCATGTGGGGAATTGCAAATCAAGCCATAATAAGACCTTCCATACTCATGAAAGTAGTTACATATACAAGTGTTCAGGAGGATATGAAGAACTTTGAACTCTTGTGCATTGCTGGAAGAACTGTGGAAAAGAGCATGGCAGTTTCTCAAAAACCAAACATGGTTCTAAGGCAGTTGCCTGGGAAGGGAACAAGCTAAGGGAAGCTCAGCCATGAGCAGGGCCAGGTGCCATTGTGAGAAGGGACTGAGCATTGGGGTTGAGTGCCAGGGCTAAATACCATTCTACAGTGGCTGTCTGGGAGCCTGAGAGTGAGCAAACCAGGAGAAGATCAGTGAGGACAGCAAAAATGAAGGTGAACCAAGATCCATTAATAAGACAAAAGACAGGCTGGAGAGATGGCTCAGTGGCTAAGGCACTTGCCTACAGTGCCTAAGGCCCCAGGTTCAATTCCCCAGTACTCACATAAACCAGCTCTCTCTCTCTCTCTCTCTCTCTCTCTCTCTCTCTCTCTCTCTCTCTCTCTCTCTCTCTGTATCTCTCTGCTTGAAAAACAAAGAATAAAATTTTTTTAAAAAGACAAAAGATAGCTAATGCCCACTATGAGATGTGCTACCTCTACATCTGCTGGGGCCCAGAAGAAATTGCAGAATAAGAGGCAACATGAATATTGCTATTACTGCTACCTACAACCAGCTCCAGGGCAATGGTGACAGACACAGTGATTAATCAAAACCTATCAAAGTAGAAATCCAGAGGCTTACAGAAAACATCATTAAATCAGACTGCCAGAAAGTCTGCCATAGCTCAGGGAACATTGTAGAGGAGGAGATGAAAGATTGTAAGAGTCACAGAGTGGGTAGGAATATCCTGAGGCACAGTTCCCCTCACCCCCTACCCCACAGGGACTGACTGAGGTCTTCATAACCCCACAGTGAATACCATAACCCCACTGAGGAAGTCCCTAGGGAAATGGGAGCAGGGCAAGGGGATAAAAGAGTATAACTTATTATAATTTATATAAAATAAATACATTAAAAAGGAAAACCAGGGCTGGAGAGGTGGCTCAGAGTTAAGGCAATTGCCTACAAAGCCTAACGACCTGAGTTCAACTCCCTGGTACCCATGTAATGCCAGACGCAAAAGGCTGTGCATTCATCTGGAGTTCATTTGCAGTGGCTAGAGAGGCCCTGATGCGCCCATTCTCTCTCTATCTGCCTCTTTCTATCTCTCTCTCAAATAAATATTTTAAAAATATTTATGTACTTGAGAGAAAGAGAGAGAGAGAGAGAGAGAGAGAGAGAGAGGGAGGGAGGGAGGGAGGGAGGGAGGGAGAGAGAGAGAGAGAGAGAGAAAGGGTGCGCCAGGGCGTCCAGCTACTCAAATGAACTCCAGACACATGTGCCACCTTGTGCATCTGGCTTTATGTGCGTATTGGGGAACTGAAATCAGGTCCTTCTTCTTTATAGGCAAGTGCCTTAACTGCTGAGCCATCTCTCCACCCATACTTTTTTTAAAAGAAAGAAAAAACAAACATCAGCATCCTAGGTGATCCAGCAACTCTACTCATAACTGAAAGCAGGGACTCCAACAGACGCTTGCATGCCAGTGTTCATTGCACCATATTTAAACAGACAGAGAGAGAAATGCCCCAGATGTCCCCAACAGATGAATGGATTATCAAATGTGGTATAAGCATGCCAGTGTACAATGGAATGCCACTCAGCCAAAGAAAGGGGTGAAATTCTGATACATGGGTGTTATAACATGGTGAACCTTGAAAATATGTGCTAAGTGTGAGAAATCAGACATGAAAGAACAAATAGTATACAATCCTACTTACATGAGAAGTCAAACTCACAGAGACAGAAAGGAAAGTAGAGGTTAAAAGAGATGTACTGAGGGGGATGGAAGTCATTGTTCAATGACTAGAGAATTTCGTTTTGGAATGGAAAGGCTCTGGAAGTATTTAATAGTGATGATGTTCTTTTTTTTTAATATTTTATTTATTTATTTTTCAAGCAGAGAGAGAGAGAGAGAGAGAGAGAGAGAGAGAGAGAGAGAGAGAGAACACCAGGGCCACCACCTTGTGGGTCTGGCATATGTGGGTCCTGGGGAATCGAACCCAGGGCCTTAGGCACTGGAGGCAAGTGCCTTAACCACTGAGCCATGTCTCCAGCCCTGACGATGTTCTTAATGTCCCTGAAATGGGTAAAATTCTATTTTATCAAAAAGGGTAAATAAACCAATTCATCTATGAAGTATTATTCAGCATTAAAAAGAAATGAGCTAGATCGATGCAGGAGGATCTCAAGTTCAAGGCCTGCCTAGACTACAAAGTTAGTTCAAGGGCAGCCTGGGCAACTTAGTGGGACCCTATCTCAAAATAAGAAATAAAAAGAGAGCTGGGATATGGCTCAGTGGTAGAGCGCTTGTCTAGTATTCATGGGGCCCTGGGTTACATCTCCAATACTGCAAATAAATAAAATAAAATAAAATAAAATAGCTATAAACCCATGAAAGCCCATGAATAAGCCTCAAATGCACATTATTAATTGAAAAAGCCTGTCTGGAAAGGCTCCACATCCTGGGATCCTGGTTGCATGCCAAAGGAGACAAGAAAATCAGTGGTTGCCAGGCACTGGGAGAAGGAAGGGATGAGTAGGCAGAGCCTGAGGGAATTTCAGGCCAGGGAAATTATTCTGTGTGGTACTGTGATGGCAGGCATGGGACACTGTGCATTTGTCAAGTGCCACAGAATGTAGAACACAGAGTGAACCCTAAAGTAAATGAACCCTAACCTCAGCTAACAATGCACTAAGACAAAATGCTAATAGTGGGGGGAAGGAAAGTATATGGGACCCTCTGCACTATTTGCCTAATTTTCTATCAACTGAAACTGCTCTAAACAGAGTCTAGAGCCAATAACAGTGTTGTGCACCCTGAGTCCCAGCTGCTACTGGTCAGCCAGTCTGACTGAGAATGGTGAGCTCTCCAGGTTCTGTGAGGAACTCTATCTCAAGGAAATAAGGGGGAAGATTGTGGAGGATAGCTGATGTTCTCCTCTGGCAACATGGTGAAACTCAAAACAAATAATAAATAAAGGCTGGGATATGTTTGGTTCAGTGGTTAACAGTGCTTGTTGAGCAAGCCTGACTACCAGAGTTCAGCTCTCCAGAACCTATGAAAAGCAGGATGCAAGTAACACAAGTCAGCGATCCCAACACACCCATGGCAATGGGAGGCAAAGCCAGGAGAATCCCAAAGTTTAAAGGTGAGCTAGTCTGGCAAAACAATAAGAGTGATGCTATCTTAAGGTGGAAGGTGAGGGTCAGCACCCAGAGGTTTTCCTCTGATCTCCATACACAAACCATGGCATGAACATGCTTACAGACACCATACATACACACAAAAAAATAACACCTAGGGCTGGTGAGGTGGTGCAGTAGTTAAAGGTGCTTGCTTGCAAAGCTTGCAGGCCTAGGTTTGATTCTCCAGAAACCACGTAAAGCTAGATGCACAATGTGGTGCAAGCATCTGGAGTTTCTTTGAAATGGCAAGATGCCATGGGGTGCCTACTCTCTTTCTCTTGCACTCTTTCTCTTCTCTCTCAAATAAATAAAAAGAAAAAAAAGAAAGAAAGAAAGAAAGAAGTCAATCTGAAATCCTCCATTGTTAAATTTTAAAGTGAAAACAAAGCCGAACAACCCTGGATTGGGACAGGTTACCTGAGAAGAAATGTTCTGTCTTGATTGTGCACTAGATACATAGGTGTACACACTTGTCAAAACTTATCAAACCCAGCCAGGTGTGGTGGTGCACACCCTTGGAGGCAGAGGTAGGAGGATCACCTTGAGTTGAGGCTGCTCTGAGCCTACATAGTAAATTCCAGGTCAGCCAGGGATAGATAGAGTGAGACCCTAGCTCAAAAAAAAAAAAAAAATCAAACCACTCATTAAAACAAATACATTTGCTTCTAATTGACTAAATCTCCGTAGGGCTTTTTATTGTAGGGCTTTATAATAAGGTTACCATATTGAGAAAAATGAGCTGTGGCTCTGATTTCATCCTGGGGCATAGACTCAGCAGGTTGCTTTTTTTACATGTCTGCTCATTTGTACTTCCTTCTGTCTTTTGCATTCTGCCATCTCTGAAGGTGGTCATGCCCTGTGGGTCCCTGCTCTGCTTCTCTATTTTTTCAATAGCCTTCCAGCAACAGGCCTGTGCCAGAAACTCACATTATGAGGGTGGGGGCTTGTATCCTTGCCTGAAGCACCTGCCCCCTCTCCCCCCTAGAATAGAGGGTAGGAGAGAGAACTGTCCTGGCTCCCTTCAGGTTCACACTTTGGCCTTTTAACCAGCCCATCTCTGTCTGAGGCGATCACCATGGCCATACAAGAGGCAGTTGGGGACTGGGAACACTGGCTGAGTCCAGCAGCCCAGAGATACTCAGTGATCTGCCGCATGGCCAGGTGCATCAGGCAGTCTGGCTTCAGCACCTGCAGCCTCTCTATGCAACATGAGAACCTAGGATCCATGGAAAAAGCCAGGCATGGCCATGCATGCCTATAACCCCAGTGCTGAGAGGAGATTTGCTGGGGCTACTGGTCGGCCAGTCTGACTGAGAACGGTGAGCTCCAGGTTCTGTGAGAAACTCTATCTCAAGGAAATAAGGAGGAAGATAGAGGATACCTGATGGTCTCCTCTGGTCTCTTCATGTGTGCACACAGGACATATGCAGCTGCAACACCATAGCACACACACAAAAAAAACCCAATGAGCAATCCCACGTGCTGGGCATTCTGTGCGCTCTATGCCTACCTATAATCACCATCCTTTCACCAGCTCAGCAACAGCCTCCTTTAAGACGGGGAAACGGAGACACAGCAAGAGGATACAGCACTATTCAAGACTGCATCCAGCTTGGAGTAAGCAACCTGAGGTCAGGACCCAGACATAGCCATGCTGGAGCTGCCTCTTGACACCTACACATTCTACACATTTCCTTAACACATGGAGCAACTGCACACACAGCTACGTGGGTCTGCTCCCTGACAGACAGGAGCAGGCCAAAGCTGCCTGTCCAGTGCTCTCTCTCCAGTGAGCCAATCTATACATGGATGAGCACACTGTAGGTACTCACTAGAGAGTTCTGGAAAGGAGCTGGTGAGTTGGCTCAGGGGTTAAAGGTGCTTGCATGCAAAGCTTGACAGCCTGAGTCCAATTCCCCAGTATCCATGTAAAGTCAGATGCACAAAGTGTCACATGCATCTGGAGTTTGCCTGCAGTGGCAAGAGGCCCTGGTGTGTTCATATTCTCTCTCATTCTCTCTTTCCCTTTCCTTGCAAATAAATAAATAAAAATATTTTGAGGCAGCCAGGTGTGGTGGTGCATGCCTTTAATCCCAGCACTTGGGAGGCAGAGGTAGGAGGATCGCTGTAAGTTCGACACTGAATTTCAGGTCAGCCTGGGCTAGAGCAAGACCCTACCTCAAAAAACAAAGAACAAAAAAAATTTTTTTTTGAAAAATAAAAGTCAAGAGTTCTGGAAGGCAGGGCATTCACACCATGACAAAGAAAAAAAGACTGAGCACAGAAGAAAAGAAAACCCACGTCGTGACGGACATTAGTAAAAGTAGTCCTTTGAAGCTTAGTTGATGATGACATGGTTAACTGAGAGGAGGGAACTTCTAATTAGTATTGGGCTTTTCCAAGTTAAAGCTCTTCACACAAGGAAATGCAGTTGGAAGTTCTATAATCTCAGTTGTCTGGGAGAAGCCAGAAGAAGAGCATCAGGAAAGGTAAAATTGGTCATCAAACGATAAAAGAGCCACATAGCAAAAGGATTTTCTTCATTGGGGGCCAAATGAAGTAGAAAAATGTCAAGAATGTAACCCACAGGCTGTGGAAGAGATACATGAAGCAAACAAAGTGGCTAAAGAAGCTGCTAACACAGAGACTGAATGTTCTGGTAAACCAGGAAGACGTATAGCATATTTTGTATAATTTATTTTCAGTAAGCTTCTGGGTCAAAAGAAAATTTGGGTTTGAAAAGATTAAAATTGATAAAAAAATTTTTTTGGAATTTCAGGCTGGAGAGATGGCTCAGCAGTTAAGGCACTTGCCTGCAAAGCCTAATGACCCAGGTTTGATTCCCCAGTGCCCATGTAAAGCCTGATGCACAAAGCAGTACATGCATCTAGAGTTTGTTCGCAGTGGCTAGAGGCTCTGGCACACTCATTCTCTCTCTCTCTCTCTCTCTCTCTCTCTCTCTCTCTCTCTCCTTGCAAATAAATAAAATATATATATTTAAAAAATTTTGGAATCCCAAAACACTTTGACTACAAGACTAAAATGCATGATGGTGGTAAAGGATCTATGAGCATGTCAGTTTTTAAATAATACTATACTACTCGTAGTGCTGAATTGTCATTTATCTGAACTGTTTATGATTTTAAGTAAAGTATAAAAGGAGAAATTTTAAAAAGAGTTCTGGAATGTGAATGGGCACCAGTCCAAGGAAGCAATCTGTTGGAGGATTCTGGCCAGCGCCCTATAGTGGCCTCCTCCACCCTTTCAGCCGCTAGCCTAGATGGACCTCTGCTGCCCACAAGGCATGAGTCACAGGGCCTCTGAGTCACCTGGCACGGGTGGCACAGCCCAGGGTCTAAGGCTAGCTGTGCCTCTCTGGGGCACTGCACTTCCTCTGTTTCTATAGTTCTTGTGAGCTATGCATGCAAACCACCCACAGGCAACTCACTAAGAAGCATGAAAAAAAAAAAAAACAAAAAACAAGCAAGGCTCTGCCTAGTGCCAAGCCCCAGTGAACAAGCCAGGACACTCTTCAAAGGGTCTCCCAAAGGAAGATGGATCACTGGACACAAAACCCACAGGCCTTTGCCCACATCTTCCCTTCCTGCTCAGTTGTTGTCAGGAGCATAGCCCCCACCCCCATCACCCAGCCCTTAGCCTAGCATTTGGGGCCATGGAGCAGCTGGCCCCACCTGTCCTGCACTCAAGCCTTCCTGCCTGATGCTCTAGTTGTACTACAGTTGGAGACCCATATCATGGGCTTCTGGCACCTGGTCAATTTATACTCAGCTTGTCGTCTGCTCACAAGAGTTCCCCAACTCTACTCTCCTGGAGTCCAGACCTTTGGGCATCAACCTCCCTCTAACTCTTCCTCTTGCCGCATACTTGGTTTGGCTAAGATTGCTCACTCCTCAAAACAGCACAAGGATACCACCTGCCCTGTTCAGATACTGCTCTCAGTGTTCTGCAGCCACAGCTCTTACACACTTGCTCATGGCAAAGTCTAGAAGTGGCAGACTTCCAGGTGATGCATGAGGGCAGCAAGCCCAGCACAGTGGGTTTCTGGCTCTGCATGGCCACTCATCTGACCATCACGGGGCTTCTGCTCTCCAGTCTCCAGAGCCCATGGAAAGGTAGTGAGAAGACTCTAGAGGTCTGCAAGTGAACAGCAGGGAGAAAGATGCGCTGTGACCATCTGAACCCTCTGGAGACCAACCCAGCTCTGATTTATCTCACCTGTCCTGATGAACTAGCTAAAGGAAATGGGAAGTCAGGGGTTGGGCAAGGCCCCAGACATGAATGCAGAATTCTCATTCTGCTCCCATCACTGACCACCAGAGTGGCCTGGGACACCTTCCTGTTCTGAGATTTTGTTTCCCTGTCCATACACAAACATTTTATATGTTCCCACACAGCCATTCTGAACAAGAAGTGTATATTGGGGGCTCAAGGAGACCTCCTTGCATAGCAAGTGCTGAGAAATGTCAGCCCCAAACAAGGATGTGGAGGTATGACAACGCAGCCAAAGTGGCAGCTGAAGTTTCCTCTTGGCTTGGTGTCTTAGAAATCCTGCGAGTCACTGGGTTCCATGCCAAGAGACCCCCACCTACATACATACACATTTTTTTTTTTGCACCATCCACAGGACTCCAGTGAACAGAAAGGGAGGCCTGGAGACTTCTGGGGACACTCTAAACCTCGACTTCGGCAACAAGAGGAAGAATGTGGCATCTGGGAGCCCCCACAACCGCGGAGCACTCTGCCAATGAAGTCCCTCACTGACTCATCATCCTCATGGGCGGTTCTCACAGAGTAAACTCCACAAAGCAAGGATCAGGAAAAGGCCCCCAGACCAGAGTGGGATGATGGTTGGGGCTGGAGCCACCAAGCCTAGAGCACAACAGGGATGGGGCAAGGAGGTTGCAGTCCAGGCTCTGATTTCCCCGGGCCCGGCTAGGGAAAGGGGGCGCGGCTGGAGTCCCACCGCCCCAGGGAAGCTCTGGGGTCCCTCGGGCACCACAGCCGCTCAGGAGCGCTCCCTCCCGGGAGCAAGGGCCGCTTCCTCCTCTCAGATCCAGTCCCACCCCGCCCCGGGACGCCTCCCCGCCCGAGCGCGGTCCCGCACGCCGGGCGAGCTCACCTCCGCCTCCTCCGACCTGCACCTGCGCCCACCCTCCGTGCCCGGAGACCCCCGGCGCCCACGGTCCCGCCGCGCCCAGCCCGGGAGACTCCGCCACCGCGCGCCGCCGCGCCCGTGTCACCGCCGCCAGCTGACCGCCAAGGTCACCCGGCTCCCGTCGCCCGCCTGGCCCCGCGCCCACCTGTCATGGCGGCGGACGACCGCCCGCCGTCCCCAGCCGTCCGCCGCCCGGACCCACGGCTCCGGTGACCGCCGCCCGCAGGCAGGGCTCTAAGCCCCGCCTTCTCCCTAGACTCCGCCCAGCTGCGACGGCGACGCCGCCGTGAGCCCCAGACCCCGCCCCTCAATGGAGGCCCGCCCCCTGCTGTCCTAAGCGGCGCTGCCGGGAATCCTAAGTCCCGCCCACTCTTAGCCCCGCCCCATCAGGCCCCGCCCCTCAACCTTCCTCCTCCAATAGCCGACAGGCCCCTCTCTTGCCGCGCGCCCAGTCGTTTAGGCGCCGCCTCTGCTGCTCGCGGGGCTTGGGGTCCCCGTGGCCTGGGTGCATCCAGGCTCAGTCTTTTGCTCTGCCCGCCCCACCACCGGACCCTACCTCCAAATAGAGGAAACTGAGACCCAGAGAGGACGTGAATTGCTTAAGGTCCTGCGAGAAGTCAGGCTTGGGACTAAAGGCCCGTGGGAGTCCACTATCGTCTGGACAGTGATAGCGCTCTCAGGGGAGCTTCAGGGGAGAATTGAGATAGCCTGAGATGGATGGGACAGCCTGGATTAGTCGTCTCATCTGCAAAAGGGAACAATGCCTGCTATTGTGTTCCTAATTAGCGGAATCACTTAACCCGAGCCTATAAAATACAGGCAAACTGGGTCTGGAGATGTAGTTTACAGTGTTTACCTAGATGCACAAAGCCCTGGGTTGGATTCCCAGCTCCGCATAAACCTGACAGGGCTGTAATCACAGCACTCTGGAGGTGGAGGCAGGAGGATCAGAGGTTCAAGGCCATCCTTGGCTACACAGTGAGTTCAAGACCAGCCTGGGCTACAAGAGACCCTGTCTCAGAAAAGAAGCCGATCAGGCAAATCTTTCCTCTTCCGTCATAAGCCTGGCCCTGGAGGACGTGGGGATCAATGCACGTGGAGGAGGCGGGGCCTCACAGCCAGGTGTCGCTCTTACCACTCCCTCTGTCGGGGAAGGAGTGCTTTAGCCCACCTTAACTTGGACACTGGAAAAGGGCCTCAGCTCAGGGTTCACTCCTGGGACAGCTAGGAGTCCTCATGGGCTTTGTGCCCTCCACCTCTGCCTCAGTTCTCTCTGGTTCTGTGACTTTATCTTGAGAGAGAGACTCAGGGGATCTGGAGATTGGTTTGCAGTAGTCACTTGGAAACTTCAAACTGTTGGACCTCTTAGGGGTGGTACACACCCCTCTTGTCTAACACTTGGGAGTGTGAGGCCCACTCAGGTTCCCCACAGGCAGGGAAGATGGCAGGCAAATGCTCACAGCCCACAGAGCCAGTGTATGCGGGAGGGACATCATAGACAGCCCCTGCCCTAGGATAGGGGACAGATGTGCACTTGCCTGTGTGTGTGCATGCCTGGGTGAGTCCAGGCTAGATTCGGGCTCTCTGCCCTGGAGAAGTCCTGCGCAGACCCCACAGGAACCATTTTGGTGCCACATTGGGGCACAGCCTGACCCCCAACTATTCCATAGTCATTACACTGTCACAGCATCTGGGTGAGGCAGTGGGAATCCAGGAGCTATTCACTTTCAGGCAGCCAGGACCCAGGCCCCTTCTAGAAAGGCCACCTTCACACCCACTGCTGCACCTGAGGACCACACTTGGCCCTGTGAGGCATAATGAAAGAGGCCTGGAACAGCATCCATCACCCCGGGTGTAAGCAAGATGCTGCCTCCTGAGTCCTTGGCAGTCCAGAGTTTATACAGCATTTGGTTCAAGGACCCCCCCCCCCAGTTCACATCCTAGATCATGTGGACATGATCTAAGCCCGCAGGGACAGAAGGCCTCAACCTGTGGTGTGCTGCAGGCAAGCAAGGGTACTACAAGCCCCAGTAGCCTACACCAGGTTCTGCAAGAGGTATAGGCATCCTTAAGATCAAGGGACAGGCCCTGGGTACTCATTCCCCTTCCCTAGGGTGGGGTGGTAGAGGTGGGCACAAGCTGGCTTCCTCCCTGCTGCCTGGCTCCTGCAGACAGAAAGAGTAAGGTTCCTATGTCCTCACTGGCTCCTTGGGCACCATGTCTCACCTGGTGAGTGTGAGGCACCTGGATAGCCTTATGAAGATTTCTTTCTTTCTCTTCTTTTCTTTTTTAAGGCAGGGTTTCATTCTAGCCCAGGTTGACCTGGAATTCATTAATGCAGTCTCAGACTGGCCTTGAACTCATGGTGATCTTCCTATCTCTGCCACCCAAATGCTGGGATCAAAGGCATGTGCCACCACTCCTGGAAAAATATTTTTTATTTAATTATTTGGAAGCAGAGAGAGAGAGAGAGAGAGAGAGAGAGAGAGAGAGAGAGAGAGAGAGAGAGAGAGAGAGAGAGAGATTGGAGAATGGGTACACCAGGGCCTCTTGCCACCACAAACAAACTCCAGATGTATGCGCCACTTCATGCATCTGACTTTACATGGGTACTAGGGAATTGAGCCAGGCTGTTAAGCTTCGGAAGCAAGCACCTCGACTGCTGATTCATCTCTCTAGCATCCCTACCCCCCACCCCCCATGAAGATTTCTAGGGTACCAATTGAGGTTGCACTCCAACTGCTGGAGAACACCTGGAAGCCCTGTCTTTGGATATGACCAAAGAAAGCAAAAGCTGGGCAGTGATCACAGCCTGTGTGTGGGACCAGATTTACTCAGGACCTTTGCAACAGAGCTAGGCTCAGTGTAGAACTGGGTTCCATTCTGAACACAGCAAGGACATAGGGTTTACGACTAAGGGCCACCGTATAAAAAATTACCAAAAAACACCAAGAGGGCTGGGTGTAATTTAATGTAATGTAATGTAATTTAGTATTTGCCTAGCATGCATGTGTGTGGTGGTGGGTTCCTGTAATCTTAGCACTCAGGAGGTGAAGGCAGGAAGATTAGAAGTTTAAGGTCATTCTTGGCAACATCACTAGTTTGAAGTCGGCCTGGGCTATGTGAAACTCTGTCATACAAAGAGAGGAGAGAGAGAGAGAGAGAGAGAGAGAGGGGGGGGGAGGGAGGGAGAGAGAGGGGGAGAGAGAGAGAAGAGGATGGTGAAGGATTCTGGTTAAATCAACAGTTTGGGTTTGAATTTCACCACTAAAACTTGTGCTGGAATTTCATCTTCATGTGAGGTATTCAGAGGTGTGACCAGGTGGTATAGCTGTGAGGTAATTAGGGTTCTGCTGAATCCAGTGGATTAATCCACCTGTGAAT